>JAOXJP010144391.1:0-13274 GCA_025762735.1 Platanus orientalis | reverse complement strand
TTCTTTAGAAAGGTAATTGAATAACTTATCTAATGACACCAAAATCAAACCAAAAAGTCAAGTTTTGGTCATAGAAAAATTGGGTCCAAAGTGAAAAAAGGGATTAATGGATTACAACTAAAAACCCAAAAAAACTATACTAACCATGACACTATTAGCCTTATTGCAAAATTAACCTACTCCTTAAATAATTAAAATGGCCCATACATAACACAAGACTTGAACCTTGCTCTCTTGTTTGATGGCACATAAATAAGTCGCATAATGTTGTCCACATCATTCATCCGGGATGGGGAGAAATTTGACCTTGTATTTGATAGCGGCCACTCTCCATCACAACTTCCAACGGTTTGATTTAGGCTTTTCAAAATTGGAGGACAATGTGGTGGAAGTCCAAGGATTGATGACTCACATGTGCCTTGTGGATTTGATGGTTTCTTGGACCTTGATCTCGATCTGGTCTACTTCCGAGCTTTTGTTGGAGCTGAAATCTTCTTGGGGTTGGGTGAAGTTTGGCATCGAGCAATGATTTACAACATGGTAGGAGGAGGTGGTCCAAGTATGGATTCTTTGCTAGAACCCAACCACTTTGATCTCTTTCTTTCTTGGTCTTTGACTTCTTCTTGGCTTCAGTCTGGCTTTTAGATTCAGGCTCTTGATCTGGAACTGTAGATTTCTCAACCTCTTCCGTCCTAAACAAGACTGTAGTAAGAACTTCAATAGCTTTCTACATAGACCTTATCTTGGCCTCAAAACTATCAATTCTAGAATTTTGTTCGACCCTTGTAGCCATAAGATTTCGACCATAACTTTGAATTTCTTGATACACATCATCCTTACTCACTCCCATGGTTACTACTAGATAGACCTACAGGAGCCCAATTGGATAAGTATTAGTTGGAACTTGGCTCTGATACCAAAATTGATATAGTACAAAAGGAAGATACCAAAAACTGTGGTAAAATTATTTCCCAAAGGCCTCAAACTCAGTGCTGTCTGTCTTGTACAAAAGGAAGATACCAAAAACCTGGCTCTAGCCTGTCTTGTTAAGGTGGTCATGGACAAGTACTTAACTCAAACTCAGTGCGCCTTTGTTAATGGCAGGCAAATATTGGATGGAGTTTTATTTGCCAATGAGTGTGTGGATGCCAGGTTAAGGGAAAAAATAAGGGTCTTCTTTGTAAACTTGATATGAAAAGGGCTTATGATCATGTTAGTTGGAGGTTTTTAGATTACGTGTTAAGGAAAATGGGATTTGGTATTAAATGGAGAAAATGGATGAAGGCTTGTATTAGCATTGCTTTTTTTTCATTGTTATTTAATGGGAGTCCAGTAGGCTATTTTAGAAGCTCTAAGGGTTTAAGACAGGAGGATCCTTTAACGTGATGCAACACCCAAGCTTTGATACAAAATTTGATGCAGTACAGTAAGACTTTTATCAGGGATGATGGGACTAAAACATGGGCTGACCAGTGGGTTAAACAACAAATGAAGAAGCCTTAACAGTGGCAGATTTTAGAAATAAACAAGGACTAATTCAGGAGCTTATGAGTTCAAGACAGAGGCTAGTTATACGACAGAAACCTGGTGCAACAGCTCTATTTTCTGGGTGTTATATGGGATAGGAATAAAGGCTTTCAATAGTTCAAAACTTTATCAAGGAGAAGGGTTTTATTGGAATTAACAGAGACGTTCAGGTCTGTAAATGCAGCTCGTATTAGAGTGTTATAGAAGAACAGACTTCATTTGGGTATTTACTAAAACAGGTGGCAGGTATTGTTGAAGTAAACAATGGATTTTGTGTTTGTGTTAGAACAAGTCCAGGAGTAAACCTGAAGCTGCTTCAAGATCAATGAAATTAGATTCTATATTTCAGACCAAAACAAAAAGGGGTCTAGGTAATAGATGGCTGCAGGATTTCAGGAGGGTTAAGAGCTTCTTAGGAAATTTCTAATGATAGACCCTGCGACAGATCTTGGAATGGAGCTGCATAACCACACGATTGATCATGAGGACTGGATTTATTGTGTTACAGGTCGACCAGGACAGAAAACTCCCTAGGTGCTGCAGTAAGTTAAATCAAGGGCTTTTGGGGTTTTGAGAATGAACACAGGTCAGGGAGCATGGTCTTAACGTAACCGCAAGCTTTAGGCAAACCCAGAAAAAATTTCAGATTATGTAGAACTGAGTATAGGTCTTGGGTTTAAGATTTCTTGAAGGAATCTGGTAAACAGAAGAAGAAGAAGAAGAAGAAATCACAAACCCCATGATCCTTGAACATCAACATTCAAGGTCTCAAACTTGGTATAAGGAGATCTCGTAGAGCACCTTTGAGTAGAAAACGAAGAAGATGCCTCTGAGGAAATCACAAACCCCACGATCCTTGAATAGCACCATTCAAGGTCTCAAACTTGGTGTAAGAAGGAGAACTCGTAGAGCACCTTTGAGTAGAAAACATGTCTCTATTTCATTAATCGAATACAGGGAGATCTTCCCTTATTTAACAAACCAAAGAGATAAGCAAATAGAAACTTCCCCCTTCTTAAAAAAACCATCTCACGATTTCTCTATATCCTTAACTCTAATACTTAGTTAAACTATGAAATAACACAATAAACTCAAATAAAAGACTCTCAGACACAACCAAAGCTTCTTCATGTGTCTCGTTGTGTCCCTCCATTTGTGTCTTCATTCATGGACCCCACCAATGCCATATGTGGGCCCCACCTTGTTTTGATGTCCGCGTCATAACATTTTTTTTTCTATTAGGTTCTGTTTGGTTGCCAATGGAAAGTTGTGGGAAAGTTAAATTTTTTTGAAAGTTTTCCAAAAGGAAATGCAAAAATCTGACTTTTTTGACGGAAAATGCAAGCTCCATGTTTTGGTAAGTTGGTGGGTGGTTAGGAAAACTTATTTTCCTTCTCTAGAATTTTCCACACAATAAAACATGGAGAAAGTTGTGCAGTTAGAAAAGTTGATTTACTTTTCCACAAAATTTTCAACTTTCCATGCAATCAAACAAAGCCTATAGTTTCAAAAGTGCTTAGTAGTATTTTTTGATAATTAAGTGCTTAATAGTATGATTTTCAAGGTGGAGGGGTGATTTATTGAGGGTTTTGTGGTGGGTGAAAATTTAAATTACGAATGATATGGTGATATTTTGTGACACTTCTGTCTAGTTACTAGGTTTCCTTAGGCACTTTCTAAAATGTTTTGAAGCAGTTGCAGGGTCAAAGATTATTTGATCAAAAGTGAGATCTTTGAAATGGGGGAAGTCCAGAACATTAGGAATCTAGCCATGGTCTTAGGTTGCAGGATAGGGTCTTTCTAAACTTTGTATATAGTCCTCTAAATCAAAGGATATGTGGGAACCATTAGTGGACAAGATTTCAAAGCAGTTTTATTTTTGGAAAGCCCCTTTTCTTTCTAAAGGGGGCAGATTGACCTTGATTAAAAGCTGCTTGGCCTGTATGCCAAACTATTTTATGTCATTATTTATAGTTCCAGTTTTGATCTCTTCAAAGATGGAATGAGTGTTTAGAAACTTCTTGTGATTTCATTCTAGGGGTGCGGGAAGTATCATCTTGTGGAGTGGAATTAGATTGGTTGTTCATTGGAGATAGTAGGTCTGGGAATTAAGAAGATTAGAGAGCACATAAAGCGTTGTTGGGTTGGTGGGTTTGAAGATTTCGGACAGAAAAGGTAGCTATATGGAGAAAGGTTATTGTGGCTTAGTAGGGTGAGGTGGTGATGCAGCATGCATGCGTATTTGTGAGCAATCTGAGATCCCAACAATTATGCATAGCAATAGGAAACCATAAACGAGATTCCTACTCTCTAATCAAGCACATCTCAAGATCAAAGTAGAGATTAAGTAATTATTGCAAATCAAGACCTAAAGTGTAAAGCAATAAAGCATGTAACCACTCAGATTTAATGCGTATGCCAAGGAATTACTTTCAGACCAAAGAAATCAGCATCCCATTCAAAGAATTAAAGACCATCATAGTCATCCATATGCAGGTCAAGGGGTTGAATATATTGTGGCAGAACAGGGTTTCCGATAGGCTATAGAAGATAAGTGAATGGGTTGAGTAAGATTCTGTTTAGGTTGATATAGATCATTGGTCAATAAGTACCCTACGGTTTTGTGTGGCTCAATAGGTATTGGTGCAGGTTCCAGCAGATAAGAGAAGAGACTAACTAGGTTCTGTCAGGATACACAGGAGATAGGACAGGAGGGTAGCCAAAGGCTGGCAGTACGGATATGGAATTGATCAGCAGGGTATTGGAATAGATAAAGGCCTGAACAAGGATCAGGTTTGAGGGTGATTGGGTAATCAACAGGGGCTGATAGAGACTGGTAAAAAGTTACCCCAGCAAATATTACAGTGCAGTCCTTATAATAAAAACAGACAGTGAAGAAATCTTGACATCAGACAGTCCATACATAATACTGGCAGCAGAGACAGGAGCTTCCCATCAGATCAATCATTAAATAAGTCAGTACAGCTTGGGAAAAAACTTCTGGTGTGAATCAGATAATCAGAACAGTAGCTCTAGCCTTCTTGTTATTGTGGCTTAAGCAAAAAAAAAAAAAAAAAAAATCGAATAGGCAATAATGATGCAGCCACAGGTAGTAACTTGCTATAAGATGTTCTCCAGAATTCATAAAACTCTGAGAAACCCTCTGAAGATGCTGCTGTAGGTCTGAGAACCAGGGAATCCCACTCTAGAAACCTGTGCTAGTGATGAAAACCAACAGAGAGGGTGCCGCAGGGTTGGTACTGTGGTTTGGATCAGATTTCACCCCAAAAATTCCAACGGAGGGCTTTTCAAGGTGCCACAAGTAGCGGTCTTTATGATTCTGGGTTTGTCATGATGAAATCAGTGAGGGAAACAGGGTAGTATGGGAAGTAGGTTTGGGAATGATCTAATATAATTTGGATGAAAAGAAGAAAAAAAAAGAGGGAAAGTAATGATGGTGTGTCCGATTGGTTAGGTCATGGGGAACTTAGGGTTTTATGGTGAGAAGTATGGGTTTGATGGAGAAATATTAATGAGGAGGTGGGTTGGTATGGTCGATGGGTTGGGGATGTGACGTAGGGTTTTGTGATGAAACTAGAGAAAAGAACGTGGTGGGGGTTGATGGGTTTCAGGGTATGCAGTGAAGAATAACAAAGACAAAGAGGAAGAAGTAGAAGACAGGGATAGGAAAAAAAACCTTGTGGTGGTGCTCCTACCTCCCATGATCCCGAAGCGCTCCATACTTTAGGGTTCAAGTTGGCACAACTTGAACATAAGAGAACTCCGGTTCATGGAGACCAAAAACAGAGATTTTATTTCTTCAAGCATCGTCAATTACAATGGGGTAGTTTCCTCCTTTTAAAGACCCAAACTTCCACAACTTTCCTAAGACTGAAATAGAATAAAACCAGCCCAAAACATGGGGCTTTAAGTAGCTGTCGACTGCTCTCAAACTTAATTATAAGCTATTGACTCTTAAACAAAAAATAAAAATGACTATCATGTCCTCAACCTTAATAATGCATAAAATAGTAAGTGAAATAGAAAAAGAAAAAAAAAACAATCTACAAAGGACTCAAAACAAGACGTCAACCTTTTCCTTGATGTAGCCAATGTGTGCTTTTCCATGTGTCGTCTTGTGTGGACCCCACCTAGCCAAGGAAGTGGGTCCCACATGTCCAAACATCAAATAGCAACAAAATTGAGCCTCGAAACTGCTCCAACCGCGGACTACATGTCTCTCCCATGTATCTACTCGATCCAAAGGGTCAAGGGATCCCTTCTCCTACAAGAGTACATCCTGAGGCAGCCATGTGGCATGCTGTCATCATCAGGTGGTTTCCAAAGGAGCTGAGAAGAAGTCAGGGTCGAGGGCTTTGGAATTTAATCATGAAAGGGCAGGAGGATATTAGAAAGATTGTAAATTTTTTTTTTCATTGGAGGCAGGAAATTAAATTAGATTTTGGGCAGGATAACAGGAGATGTCTGATCCTCGAGAAAAGATGACTGGATTTGGATGAGGAAGAGTAATGGTGTATTTACTGTGACGTTGTTTTATTCCTCTCTTGATAGACCAATTGGGGACCTTTCCTGTATAAGTTTGTGTGGAAAGGTGGCCTCCCTTCTAGGGTGGCCTTTTGTCATTTGGAATGTGTTCTTGGGCAAAATTGCCATGTTGGATAACCTAAAGAAAAGAGTACCTATGTCTTGTAGAGGAGGAAATGGTGGATCATCTTTTTGTTCACTTCTTTGGCTTGCTCAGTTTGGGATTTCTTTCTCTTGCATGTAGGTGTTCCTTGGGGTTTTTGTTTTCCCTCGACTTTCTTTGGAGGTCAAATATTTGCATGGATTGTGGTGGGTGTGGATAGAGGCCTTTAGGCAGTCTGGAGTATCCTTCCAGGTCCTACTTGTTGGGGCATTTGGAAGGAAAGAAATAGTAGAATTTTTGACAACAAAGTTAACTCTCAGGACAGAATTCTGTTGTCAGTGTGCAATTTTCTGCATGAGTGGTTTTTTTATGCGTAGGATTTTGAGGGCTACTGGTTTTTGATTTGGTATATGGGTTGATGTCTTTGGGTTTGGGCTCCTAGGGTTGGGTTTCTTCTGTGTGTGTGTGTGTGTTGAAATGGATGACACCTTATTATTATGAATTTAGTGGTGGAATGTTGTTCTACTAATGTAAATGCTTGGGCTGAAGGGGAGATCTGTGAAAATCTTACATCTTTAAACTAGTTAGGGAACTGATTGCTTCAATGTACATCTCATTTGTTGTAGCAGCAGTTGGCAAGCAAAACGGCAGATTATCCTTGAGAGGGTTGAGGACTTGTTTGTATAGTGTTTCCATAACTCCTATCTAATGTGAGCCACAGCAAACAAAATGGTAGATTAACTTCTATCTAATGTGAATCACATTTTTTTCCTCCTTTCCCCTTTCTTTTTTATTTTAATAGCATACTTGCATTTGTATGAAAGGGTATCACTTGGGTGTATGACTAATGTCCATGTTCAATTTATGGTGGGGAAAGGGAAGATAAGATTTGGGGAGGATGTTTGGTGTGGGAAGGTAATGCAGGGGCATTTTCACACCGGGTTCGAGTGGGGCAGCCTGTGAGAGACGGGGGCACACTCGGGGTGGCGCGCGACCTGTGAGAGGTGGGGCCCACAAAGCAGGGTTTGGCCGAGGGCCTGGCCTAGCCTATGCTATAGGATGAAGGGATTGATTCGCCTCCCTCTATCACTTCGAGCTTTTAGAGAAAGTGGCTAGTCGTCTTGCATCAGAAGGTTTCTCTTAGTACTCACTAGATAATAGGCTTCTCTTTGTAGTACTTTCTGGGGCTTTATGTGTAGGCAGAAGAGAGAGGGTGTGGTAGTTAATATTTTTCCTTGTCTTCTTTAAGACTGATGGGAATAACAAATAAGTAGGTTCCTAGATTTAGAAGAAACTTTAATTATTTAGAAGTTGCTTCCCTTTGTGATCTAATAACCTTCGTGTATAAGGATTGCTTTATGGATCAAGATGAAGATGGGATGTATGGTGCTGGGAGCCTACTGACAAGTTCCAAAATTAAATATTTAAAGTTTTTATATTTTTATCGTTTCTCTACCAATTCAGGGTTCTTATGGGGCTTTTTTGTTCCGCTTGAAGTATGCTGCCTAAAGTTTATTTGTTGCTATACATGTCTGCATTGGGTACTTAAGGTCAGCAAGTTAATGAAGAGGTGGAAGAACATGGCAAATTTTTGCGAGAAAGCTCTTTGAAACCTGGATGCTCCAGCTGATTGACTTGGGAATGGGATCCCTATGCTGTTGGACTATTTACTTTCAAGTCTTGCCTTAGAGAAAGCTTAGGATCAATATGAAACCTTCACCTCCTTGAGGTAATTTATTTCGATTTGGGATGTTTGGGCAGGAGTAGTTGGGATAAGGCTGTTTGTTGTTGTTGTATGTTTGGGCAGGAGTGAGGGTACAGTTGAGATGAACATTGAAGGCCAATTGGGTACGTTAGGGATATGTGGGCTACATTATTTTCAACGTGTTCCTGGTTCACCATTATTATTTCCTTAAAGTTTTTGAAGGTGCATTCGAAGATCCTCTATCTTTATAGCCATGCATATTGAACCAATTTTTCACTACTTAGCTTGTTTTAAAGTTCTTGAGATCTCCATCGATATGGTCCACTATTACTGTATCATTCCCACTATTACTGTATCCTTCTGGTATGTGTGGTCCGGTATGAAATATGTAAAGTCTTTTTTACTTAGATTGTAAGGGTAGATTTTCCTTGCATATAGTACTTGAATTTGGCCTCAACTTTATGCTATTATGAGCCCCTCGAATCACATCTCCTGGGTGTTGTCACTGATATATATATATAGTTATTTATTTATTTAGAACAGGTTATGGCCCAAAGTTGCATTTTGAAAAATAATATGTTCGAAGTGCAATAGGATCACTTTTTTCCGGGACAAAAAGAACAAAGTTTCTTATGAAAATATTGGGCTTACCTTTGTTGTCTTGTAATTACTTCCATTTTGATAATTCAGATTTACTTACTAATTTAAAACTGGTACTCTGTTTTCAGTGCCAAAGACGAAAAAGAAGTTGCTTTATGTATAACAGACTTGAACTCCCCAAGCTTCCATCCATCTATGATATCCATCTGGGTCACAGACTCTTTTGAGAGGAAGGCTATGGACAGGGATCATTTGGCTAAGCTTCTTGTCAATCTCACCAAGTCTCAGGATAGCTTGTTAAATCGAGTCCAGCTCATGAAAGGGTAAAGAACCAACTTAGCAATAAACAGAAGTTGGATTACTGACCACTTTTTTCTTCAATCTCCTATTTACTCTTGCCTGCTTGTATTTTATGCTACCAGTTTTGAATCTGTTCTTGCTACGTTGGAGGAAGCTGTAACTGATGCCCCAAAGGCCGCTGAGTTTCTTGGTTGTATCCTTGCCAGAGTCATCATAGAAGACGTCATTCCGTTGAGAGAGATTGGCCAGCTAATACTTGAAGGCGGGGATGAACCAGGACATCTTCTACAAATTGGGCTCGGTTCCGAAGTTCTTGGCGGCATCCTTGAGAGCATAAGATTAGAGAAAGGAGAGTCAGTCTTGAATGAAATCCGAGCAAGTTCCAATCTCCGGTTGGAGGATTTTAGACCACCAAATTCCATTGGATCAAGAAAGCTTGATGCATTTATTTAAAGGATGGTGATGCTTTTTGTACCTGATAAAAAGAAGAAATTCATGACTAGAGGAGGCTTTAAAGGGTACTTTGATCTGTGGTATATTTCTTGGGTTGTTGGGGTTTGGGGCCCGGGTTAGCTCTCTTAACATGTTTGGGTAGTCCTTAGCCATCTCATATTACTATGATTATTTCTTCAATATTTTACTTAACCGCTAAGGTTCAATTGAGCATCATAGTGGCGTGCCTTGAATGGAATGAGATTGTTCAAAACAAGGTTCAACGGTTCGATTTCCATAGAAATTTCATTGTAGTGGGTTATGGAAATTTTATGCGAATATTCCATTGAAATGTTTTGAATAATGGAAAGTATGTGAAATTTAAATAAACATTGGAAAAACGAAACAAGTCTTTGAGACTCAACAAACTATTAAAGCATTTATGCACAGAAGAATGAGGGAGGGCCAAGGGAAGGGATGTAATTCGTTGGAGATGTGCAGCTTGAGCTTGAGAGAGGGCCAAAGTGCACAAAATAACTGAGATAACTTTGGACATCGGTTGCTCATTTTTTCATATCCCATCAGAGCAAAATTCTATGACAGATAGTTTAGCAAATTGGGGTGTGGTCCAATTATTGATTTATTCTGAACCTTGTCTTCCTTTTTTATTTTGTTGGTTTCTTTGTTGTATCATTATGCTTCTTTTTTCAATAAAATTTTTGTTAATTATCTAAATAAAATAGATGGAACTGCCAAAAAGATATGATTACTTATCATCCAAATCTTTCTTCTTTTTTTTTTTTTTTTAATTTATTTTTTCATGTAGGACCTATACAATAAAACCACTTAAAAATAAACCCAAACAAAAATTTTGCATAATGTTCTCTCCATCAATATCACATATGGTCCTGAGTTGGTTATCCCACAAAGGTCTGTGAAGAAAAGGTGTCTTGGGTCTTTGTGAGCAACTATAAGCTGATATAAGCTGACATGTGGGTTGGGCTAAAAAGGTCCAAAAAAGTGTTCAGTTGAAAAAGTAGGTGTCCATAAAGAGGCACCAATCTGTGACACGTTTACAGAGGATTTTTTTTTCATCACATACAATCATTCTCCTATCTTGAATGAATACAAGGCAACTCATCTGACGAAGCATTGCTGCTTTTCTACTAGGCAAACCCACTTTTTTTTTTTTTTTGGATGAATACAAGGCAAACTAAACTCATTGTAAAATTGCATTAAGAACATAAATTTACTATTATGAAAATATGCATTTCACGATCTCAGGCTTTCCATGAAATGAGTTGATGTTTTCAAAATGTTTGGAAAACAGCCATGAAAATTTGTGAAGAGTTGCATCAAAATATTATCCGTAGTTTGGCGTTTTTTGTTATATATTATTGAGATTAAAGAATATTTGTATTCCTCTTGGTTTTTATTTCTGCACTCTGAAAGTTGGGAAATTTTAGCAAAATTTAATTCCCTTAATTTTTATTTTGTGTTCTCAAAAAGTACAAATTTTTTGGTAAACTTTCCGAAGCATAGAAATTCGAATCATTATCGTAACTAGATCAATTTTCACATTGACTGAAAATCGAGATTTCTGTACTTACACCTTGAGGTGCTATATTATACTCTATAATTGAGTTTCATCTCCAACACTGGTTAATCCAGGGTAGACCAGTTATTCCAAATCCCCCGGGATGTGGTCCCTGGTCAACCTCTATTTAACGATCAGATCGACCATTATTGTGCAATATTCAGTTAATTTGCAACAGAGGATGCAATAATTCTTTAGGCCATGTTTGGTTGCCACCTGTAATGAAATCATTTCATTTTAAACTCCCAAAGCATTTGAAGCCACAAGGTGATGGTTGAAAATGAATTCATTTAGATTTATATTGATTTGTTAATCAAAATTAGGAATAAGGTCAAAGATTTTTTTTCTTAAATGAAATGATTTATGTCGTCCTTCATATTTTGGTGATGATTGGAAATTAATCCATTTTCATGGGGGGCACTCAGGTTCTATGGAAACTAAAATGGATTTATTTCATTCGTGTGTGTGTGTGTGTGTGTGTGTTTGTTTGTTTGTTTTTTTTTTTGGGAATTATTTCATTCCAAGTGACAACCAAATGCAAGGTTTGTGAATTGACATTAATAAATAAATAATATGATAATGATACTTGGATGAAACTGGATGTGCTCCTCACGTAGATGGCCATATACTCCTATTTCTCTTTCTTAGATAATTTGTTTAAGAGCTTTAAACGTCTCCATTTGGTCTTCTTCCCTCATCACCTTCACCATTTAACAATCTGATTGGCCATATCGTTCAATATTATGGTTGGGCAACATGTCAAACTTGATTATTCAAATTTACAAGGCTGAGTTAATTTACCAAAAAATAAATCATGGAATTACCTTCAATATGATAAAATACGAGTTAAATTATAATGGTTTAGTCAAGTACAACGAAGAATGGACTGGACCAGTAAGAAACATTGAGGTGCTGTTTTGAAGTCGTACCAAGGTGCAACATGTGGCATGTCTTGCTGATCTTAAGAAAGAGCTATCGTGAGACTGTCTCATGGACAAGTGGTTGCTACTCTATTGTTCCTTAAAATAACCCATGGGGATCTTCCTTTAAAGGTTAGAAGACTTCGTACGTGTAGAATATCTGATAACAGCCATGAACAGTGGAGAAAATGTGGGCTAAAGACCCTAGTTTTTGTGATTTAATGACAGATATGACCCTATATATAATAGAATGGCAGAACAGCCTTGATAGAGTGTGTGTAACTGACCCAAGTAGTTGGCATAAGACTGTTGAGTTTGGGTTGAGTTTATCTCTTATAGCCATACAAGCACTCCTTTTGCCACTTATATTCAAGTATCATTTAATTCTCAACTCATTCATGTTGTTTCCCTGTTTCATTTCATGCATTCCCTTATATTAGTTACTATTCTCCAGTCCAGTCAAAACCCCCCAATGACCTTGTCCAAACTATCATCAGCCTGACTTTTGCCCAAATGGTTTCCTGGCCTACAGTCTACTGATTCCTATGAAAGGCATCGAAAGGAAACATGTTGAGTAAAAAACAAAATTAATTTAATCCATATCCATATCTCGGATGCAAAATAGTGTTTCTTTGTCTTCTTCCCATGATTCCTATAAAAGAACTCCTTTTGAATTCTGCTGTCCGCATATCTAAACAGTTATCTTTTGGCATCTTGATTTGGACAGAGACATGGGAAGTTCTTGGGTTTTCGTCATTTTCTTAACCCTTTACTTCAATGGGTATTTGTGAAATTCACAACGTAATCATTGTTTTATTGATGGCACAACATGAAATAGGTGTTGAGTTTTGATCGCCAACATGCAACAGCAAATCCGTAGGGATGGATGCTTTACGACATGCGAGGCTGGGTATTGCTTGTGAACCCTATAACTGGATGAGTGACTTAGACTGTTGGAGATGGGAAAGGTGGCATGGTGGTAATGGTGGTGTTTGATGTAGTTTTGGTCTTTTCTCTTTGTTCCTTTTGGTTGTACAGTATTTTCACCCATGATTATTTTCCTTATTTTTTTCCCGTAAACAAACAAAAATGATGTCCTAATCGGGATTGGACACTCAGGGTGGTCGAATGATATCCATAGGAAGTTAAAGGAAACTATCAAAAGCTAAGTCCAAGATGAAGAGGGGAGGAACGAGGGTCACCGGTGAAGGAAAGGGGAAGAGAGAGAAGGGAAAGACTTTTTTTTTTTTTGTGCGGAGAAGTGAATTGAATAGATCTAGCTAACCATGATTACGAATGGAACAACGCGACACACCCTCTTGCTTGAGAGAATCTCTTCAGCATATAACTAATTAGGGGTAAAAATATAATTATATATTTCAAAACAATACCCAAATCATTCATATACCTTTGCTTTCAAATATTTTAAAGGAAGGGCTATTGGCATCCCTAAAATTGATCACCACACCAAAAAAAAAAAATCTATTTTATCCCTCTCCCCAAAACACCCCTCCCTAAACTATCCTTCCTTCCTCCCTCTCTCCC
>JAOXJP010144380.1:542-13275 GCA_025762735.1 Platanus orientalis | reverse complement strand
CCCAAGAAGACTCAAAAGCACCAATGCACTCTCCCCACTTAACATTGTCAATTCCCCAGTCATGGCAAATGGGATGTCAGGTTGACTGGTAAGCACTCCAAAAACAAAAGAGAGCAAGTACACAATAAAGTAAGAACATAGGAGGTACGGTTGGTGGATAGAAGGAAAAGTGTTGAAAAAGAAGAGGTGTGCTGAGGCTTTCCTATGGTTGGTGGAGAGAAAAGAGAGAAAGAACATCATGTGGTTAGTGGAGAAAGCCATGAGAGGAGAGATAGGAGTAGCCACATGCTTACAATGCCTTACAATTCAACTACAATATTTCCACTAGTTTCACTTTCTCCAAGGATTAGATACAATTGTTTTGATATTTAAGTGATTAGGGTCTCCCACCTTCCTAGCTTCAAAAAGGCAAAATTTAGTGATTGGATATTTAATCTTGAAGGCATTGTATCCTCCTAATGTTTTCTCTTTGTTTTTGCCTTGTCTTTTAATCCTTTTTCAGCTTCCCTAAGATGTACTCCTTGTTGCCTTCTCAATTTTTAATAAATTCATTTTGTTCTACCTAAAAATAACTACCACACAAGAATGCTCCCCTTTCAGCCTCCCTTGCTACTAATCTTGACCATTGGTATAGATCCTAGAACAAGATGTAACCAACATCTTAATGGAATCCTAAAAAAGACCTAGGAAAGCCAACATCTCTCCACGAGACAGCTGCCTCTCCAGCCTATGGTGTGTGTCCTACTATGATGACGCAATCTACAGACCAAGTGACCCAACCAGGAAATATATTAAAAAAAAATCTATGAATCATCGGTTTTAGGTTTCCAAAAATCCTCCAATACCACATGCTGCCAGGTAAACTAGTTAGGAATGGAGAATAGTATTGTGTGATATGCTTTAGAAACATGCCTATGTGCTTTAGAAAGCACATTACACAAGAACTGCCGAAACTTAAGCCTAACGTTAAATTCTACCAAGATCCCAAGTTTGGGCCACGCAATAACGACAATTATCAATCCGAACCGAACTCAATTGGACCAACCTTGTAAAAAGACCTGCACTTGTGTGAACATGCTTGTTGTGCTGTATTCATTATACTAGGGTTTAGCTATTTATTCAAACATTGAATGAGACACCAGTAAATCAAATGAATTAAAGAAAAGTTAGAAAGACTTACCCTATCCACTTCTTACGTTGAATACACCCAACTTCAAGTCATATTCTCAGAACTCACAGTTTCAAACAACATCAATGCAGATTCTATTCATGATTGTAAATTTCCTGCCAATACATGTAGGTAAAAAGAAAAAACATTAAGTGATGATATCAAACAAGATGGGTTTTGATTATTAAAATGATACTGTAAAGACAAGTATGAGCATTATAAATCTATCCAAAACTACAAACATACAAGCTCATATCTAATCATAAATCAGTCTAAGGGAACATGCATCCAAGCTTATCCAAACTTAGTGAAACAGCATGTTTCTAAAACACATTACACAAGAACTGCCGATACTTAAGCCTAAGCTTAAATTTGACCGGGATCCTAAGCTTAGGCAGGCAATTACAACAATTATCGGTCCGGGTGGAACTCAATTGGCTCAGCCTTGTAAAAATATTTGTACATTTGTGAGCATGCTTGCTGAGCTCTATTAGCTATTTATCCACACATTAAAAGAAAAACAAGTAAACCAAATGAATTAAAGAAAAAAAAAGTTAAGAGAGGCTTACCTTATTCCACTTCCCACATTGAATACACCGAACTTCAAGTCATATTCTCAGAACTCATAGTTTCAAATGCCATCAATGCAAATTCTATTCATGATTGTAAATTTCCTGCCAACACACTAAAACAAAACAAAAAAAACAACAACAACAAATAAACAATAAGTGACGATATCAAACAAGAAGGGTTTTGATTATTCACCGAAAAAAACTAAGGGTTTTGATTATACACCAAAAAAATAAGGGTTTTGACTATTAAAATGATATTGTAAAGACATTCAAGCTCGTATCTAATAAAAAATCCGTCTAAAGAAGCATGCATCCAAGCTTAGTGAAACAGCAAGTTTCTAAAGCAAATTACACAAGAACTACCAAAACTTAAGCCTAACCACGGTCAAACCCTGCAAACCAACAGTCGAACCTGGTTCAACCTGAACTGGTCACATTACCGGTTTGCTGGCCGGTCCGGTTCTCAAAACTATGCTGTAATAGTGCATAGAATTCAAATCTAAATGGAGCTTAAATGGACGGAGTTACTAGTATGAACACAAACCATCTACTGGTTCATGAGATGAACGCCAGAGATTACCCACAGGAAAAAATAATAGATGGGCAATAATTCATGGAATCCCCACTTCTTTTTCCAATCCTGAACGAAAAGAAAATTTCCAAAATTAAAGAGAATACTCACTCACATGTCCAAATATAATAAACAAATATCAACAAGATGTATCCAAAACCCCAAAGTAAATAATGGACTCTCAACATCTTCAAACACATTAAACCTTTCATCAAAAACATATAAAAAAAAACCATGAAAACGAAGGGGTTTGATAATGCTTAATTTAAGAAGACCTAGATCAGGAGGAGGATTAGAGCTACAAAAGATCCAGATAAGCTAGACAGGTCTCTAGTAAAAATAAGTTAAAATGATAAATTGGTAATAAAAATGGCTTATGGGTTATGTGGTATCACTGCAATCTAAGCATCTTTCATCTGCCTTAATTTTCATCAAAGCTGTGCTCAATTGATAGAGCCACTCAACCCTTGTCAGAATCCCATGCATTTTTGCATTTAAACTTTTGGTATCTTATTCATCTTCCTTGCACAGCCACATGATGTCTGGTGAGAATAGGACAAGGTTAACTTTGCACCATTATTATTGAAAGGAAACATCCAACTTGGGCAAAGTGGAGCTAGGCATCTGCTGATGTTACTAACCATTACAGAACAGTATTCAGATCTCAACAACAGAAGGTCTTCTGCTGAAACATCATGAATTTAAATTGTGGATTCCCATTACCATGTAGTAAGCCCTATGTATATACCTTTGACTCTACCACGGCATAATAAGGTGTCAAACAAGGACAAGTCATCCGGACTACCAGGAATTGTTAGATTCACCAAGCTCTATTCCCAGATTGTTACCCCAACAAAAAATATAAAATATGAAAGGAAGGATTTTGAGAGGACATAATGCAATTCAAACTTAAATAAAGCTTCTGTGTATATCTAACCAGTGCAACTAGTGGATGGGGAATGTTAGGGGTATCTTAAACCTTATATTTAATGACTCATGCTTATGCCAGGAAACAACTTGGTTGGATGATCATAACCATCTACTCAATCAGATTCCTTTAGATGATCGCAACCATCTACTCTATCGGATTCCATTAGATGCTTAGAAAAGAAATGTGGCAGACATTCAAGAAATGTCTTGATAGATAGGTTCATTGTGATTATCTATTGGACCAATTCCCGACTTGAAAATCTATTTGAAAAGATTTAGACTCATTGAGTATCAATGCAAAACTACCTATTGTGTTTTCATTCATGATATAGACGGGGTTGATGGCTTTCCCCATCCTGGCACAAGCATTTATAGAGAATGACCAGATTATTTAGCACCTATGTTTTAATCAAATATGATCTTGAAGTGAAGATACATTTTCCTACTTCTGTTATGGCATACTTAGCAAAGATATAGCAGCCACTTGATCATATGCCGGTGTTTTTAGAGAGTTGGGATTAACCTTCAAAACATGCTCTTGAACTGCAAAGGGAGTTCCCCCAGTTGTGTTAGGCCAACACATGCAAATGCAAACATTCAACTTAGGTAGATAACTTCCTCTATCTAATAGCTAGTAACTACACATCAAAGTATGCAGCATGGTTCCTACGAGTGTTTCTACATTATAGGACAATCATGCCAATAAGCAATGTTGAGATTTTATGACAGCAAGGAGATGAAGTATGGGATTGATAAAGAAGATAGAAAAGAGGAGAAAGAAGAAGAGGAAGACAATTTAGGAAATCATATGAGTATCTAACTGTTCTCATACATATTGTATATTTACTATGTATTAGGATATAGTGTGCAATACCAACTACACCCTCGGTTGTGTACATACCAATAAAGGCTAGAAAAAATACATGTATGGACATGTTTGCCCTTATTCTCAAATAGACTACTACTACTATACTCCTATACACTCCCCCTCAAGCCGGTATGCATACAGAGCACATACCAAGCTTCTAACACAAGTATGAAAAACAAGACTGCTTAAGCCCTTAGTAAATACATCTACAATCTGTTCGTCAGTCTTCACAAAAAGAATACAAATCTAACCCAACATAAGTTTTTCTTTGATATAGTGACAGTCAACTTCAATATGCTTTGTTTAGTAGTGTTAGACAGGATCATGAGCGATACTTATTGCTGCCTTGTTGTCACAAAATAAGCACATTTGATGAGACACAAGAAACCCCAAGGCAGACGAGCATTTTTAGCCACAACAACTCACATATATCGTGTGCCATAGCTTTATATTCAACCTCAGCATTGGAGAGTGCAACCACTGATTGTTTCTTGATCTTCCAAGTAACCAAATTCCCTCCTACAAATGTGTAGTAGTCGGAAGTGGATCTCCTATCAAAGACTGAACCAGCCCAATCAACATCTGCATAGGCTTCAACATGTGAACCATGCTTCTTGGACCTAAGTTGCCTTTAAGATATCAAAGTATCCGTTATACAACATCCATATGAGTAGTGGTGGGAGTATGCATAAATTGACTGATTACACTAACAACAAATGCAATATCAGTTGCGTTAAGGAGAGAAAAAGTAATTGTCCCACTAGGTGTCACTATCTATCTGCATCAATCAACATGTCACCATCACCTTCCTTGAACTTTTGATTAGGGCCCATTGGAGTGGCAGATAGTTTACATCACAACATCTAGATTTCACTAAGAAGATCTAGGGTGTATTTACATTGAGAGATGAAGAGACCCTTTTCAGAACAGACCACTTCAATCCCAAGAAAATACCAAAGTTGCCCCAAATCTTTTATCTCAAACTCCTTTGCTAAATGGGATTTCAATATCTTCATTTCCACCTCATCGTTACCTGTGACAATGTTATCACCCACATATACAATCAATGTGGTAATGTGGTTACCTCGTCTCTTAACAAATAAAGTATGATCAGCTTGACATTGACAATACGAAACCATAGCTGCCGAAAACATTGTAACTAGGCTTTAGGAGACTGTTTCAAGCCATAAAGTGCTTTATTCAACCTTCAAACCTTGCCTTTACTAGAGGTAATCTTGAATCCAAGGGGAAGCTTCATGTAAACCTATTCTTCAAGATCACCACGTAGAAACGCATTTTTCACATTAACCTATCCACATTGCCATCCAGTTTCAAATTCACGGTAAAGACATAGCCAACTGGGTCTTTGTCTACTGGAAGATCCACAATGTCCCAAGTGTCATTTTTCTCCAAAGCCCTCATCTCCTCTTCCATTGCCTCCTTCCACCTGGGTTGAGATAAAGCTTCAGACACACTGTGAGGTATAACAACAAAAGACAAAGCAGCGAATAGAAGGAGACAATGAGCTAGCTATATGACACATAATTAGCAATTGGATATGGATGGTACACAAGAGCGAGCACCTTTCCAAAGGGCAATAGAAAGGTTATTATCATCAACAGGAACTGAAACAGGAACATGTAAGAAATCTCTAAAACCATACTTGCTCCAGAACGAACAAAAGACAAGGTTCTTCTTGGTGTCAAGGACATGTAGAAAATCTCTAAGAACAATAGATTTCCCATAGGTAACTTCAGTTCAATTGAACCTTTCGCGACGACCTTGGAGGAGGAATTTCCCATAAATATGTTCACATTGTCCCCCACTAGATCATGGGTTTTGAACATATTTTTGTCACTAAACAAGTGACGAATTGCTCTAGTGTCTAACCACCAGTCTACATCTTCTCCAACCATGTGAACTTTGGTTGCTACTGCAACGAACTGATCATCTTTGTCTCTGTCTCTTTCCTATGGTGTTCTTTAGTTGCTTCTTTTTTATGAAACGGCATGCATGTGCTATATGTCCAGGTTTGCCATAAATGCAGCAATTGTAGTCTTCTTTGTCCTTGTTGGGAGTCCTCTTTTATTTTTATTGCTCCAATAGGATATCTTCCTTCTTTCTCATCATCTTCATGCAAAAGTCCTTCCACGATGATGGCAACTTGGACAATTGGTGGGAAGCCATGAATATCGTCAAGAAAGCTTGAAATTTTCATAGCCTCCTTCACTCAGATAAAGTGGTGTTTTGTTGTTTAATTTCACAAATGTTTTGCATTGGCTCCAACACTTGGTGGTGTATTTGTAATCATGTATATTTGTATATATTGTTTATCTTTTTCTCAATAAAATTTGTTGTTATACATTAAAAAAAAAAAAAATACCTATGTTGGATGACATTTAGGGAAGGGATTGATGCCAATGAAGAAAGAGCTAGGATATCAAGAGAAGCCCAATACTCATCAAAACTTGTACTCTTGTTATGAGATAACGGAGTTTCAAGATAATGACATGGTTAACTTCAAGGATGAGGGCAACGCAAGTTCTAGACAGCTATCATGAGAATCCAAATATGTATGCGAAGATGCACCAAAATACCAAACACCAAAGGTGGGTGTGTAGGCTTTGAGAAGGCCACAACCCATTGCAGTAAACAAAACACATTAGCAAATATCTTTTTATGCTTTCACTGGTTTAGTGAAAGTATAGTCCAAAGGAAAATTAATCACCACACACAATGTGTACATCAACATTCATTTATGGGGGAAACAAAGGATGGAAGATGAACAAGCTTTGGCTTCTCTATTAACTGTCCAAAACAAATTTTCAAACCAAGCCTTCACATACAAGTGAAGATTACCTTCACTTTGTTAATAAAAAAGGGATGAAGAAAATGACAAAAAGACAAAACTAATATGCAAAAACTAAAGAATGATACAAATCGAAGCATATTATAGAATAAAATAGAGATATATGAATGTTTGGTGAGCATGTCAAAACAGCCAAGTCAGATGTTTGAAAAAGAAACATGAAAAAAAGGAAAATAAAAAACTGAAACATTCATGAAAAATGAACTCAAGTGAGATGAGCTGACTAATAATGCATCAACAAAAAAAATGTGTGCAAATGTTATAAAAATGTTAAAGAATGAAATTATTTAGCAAAAAGATGGTCGAAGAATTTATAGGTTTACCCATGGAAAGAGAAAAAAGAACATACGGGAAATGTTGTATCAAACAAATGTTATAAAAATGAAGAGAGAATACCATGATGTTAGAAGAAAACCTTGACCTATATATTTGAAACTAAATTCACTTATAGCTGCCGCATTATTCACAACCAAGGTAATCCCAAATCAGTATGCCAAAGTAGCCTAACAAAGACATTATTATTTGATAAAAATTGCATCATAAGTTGAAAGCAGCATGATTTTCAATAAAAGCAAAATAAATAAACTAAGTGCCTCAAATGACCTCACAGCGGTACTATTTTCTACAGAAACACAATAATAAACTAAATAGCATATCCAAACTACCCATTTGCAGCATCATTTCTCAATATTTGAAAAAATAACAATCGCCAAGCAGATAAGTAAATCATGTAAGTTTTATGGTGGTGGGAAACTCAACCGTGATAGAACAAATAAAAATTAATTTTCAAGATGGGTTGTAGTTACGTATCAATCACAAACCAATCGCGATTAACAACTCGATCGCGGATGACAGGTCAATAACAAAGTAATTCAATCTACATATTGCAATTTTCTGGTTTTTTTTTTTTTTTTTTTTTTTTTTTTTTGAGCTAAGTAAACTGATTCATCCAAGCATAAAAGGTGTCATAATCACGTTTCTTGAAGACAGTTGAGACCTCCCAAAACATGCAAGGGATTACGGCCAAGCCAATTATGGGATACTATCTAACTCAAGTAACACCCTTGTCTCTCTACGGATTTACACTCTTCGACAGAGACGAATAACACCTTGCTATTGTTCTTAAAACCCAAAAGTCTAGGATTCAATTTTGTAAAAAATCAGGTAGCATAATGGCATTTAAAAACGGTTTTCTCAAATAAGAATCATTCAAGAGATCAAGATGATTTCCCGAATACCAAATCTCAATATGATATTCTAAGTTGAATCAAGCGATCTCTCTCGATGGAGAGTGCGGATCCAAGCAAAGCCTTGGTTACAAAAACTCACGGTTTTGCTTTTCTTAAGGAGAAAAAATATTCTAATTCAAGAACCATATGCACAAAGAGAATGAAAAAAGAGATTAAGAAGGAGATCACGATATATATCTTCTTATTCGTTAGAGGAATAAGTAGCAACCTTTTTCTTCTTCCTCTTGTTTTCTCCTAGAAAACCCTAGTATCACCATTGAAAATAGCATAACTCAAAAACCTTACTTTCCTCTTGGTTTATGTGGTATCTATAAAGTGATAGAGAATTAGGATTATGAGGTGAGAGAGAAGGGAGTGCGGCTACCCTACCCACTCCTACTCGTTTAGGGGAGCAAGAGTTGACTTGGTCGCCACTCTCTCTCTCCTAATATTTAATATTTAGTTACATTTTTTAAAATATTTCAACAGATCATTTAGCAGGGACACCATTTATCAAAAATAAACCTCCATGTATTTGTGATCTTAATCGTCCAATAGAAATTCCTATATTCTTTTACAAACATAAAAATAAATATAAAAATAAATTTCCAAAGACAAATCATTTAACCACATCATTGTTAAGAGCATTCACATCCGGTTAGGCATATTTTATCTATTTTGCCTCTTCAAAATGGCATTTTTTCTATTTTAGATAATTTTTTTACATAAGGTTATACATCCGGTTCTCTATTTTAGATAACTTTTAAGTTATCTGTTTAAATATTTATTGTTAACTGACAACTTTTAAAGATATTGGACCGATGTTGTTGATGGTCAAACAAAAGAGTATAAAAAATTAGTTTTAAATTTATACCTTTAGTTACACTCACTCTTTTTAGCTAGTGACTGTAGCAATATGTATATTTTTAGCCAAAATGTATAACTAGATGTAGGCTATTTTTAGTGAATTTCACTCGCTACTTTAGCTAAAAAGCTATTTTACATACCCGGATGCAAATGCTCTAATCGACAAGAATATACACAGAAAAAATTATGTACAAATGAATTTCGTGCAAATAATGCAAATGGCATCAGGGTGCGGACACATCAGCCGAAAAGTGATAACGCCCAAACAAAGTTTAAAATTTTAAATCACCTTTTGGTGCTGATGCCCCCTGGTGCCTTTTGCACGTGTTTGCACGAAATTCTTTTGCACCTAATCCAAACAGCTCTAGACCACTTGACTACAGCAGCATTGCTTTAATAGATAAATAAGATATTAGACTAGTCCATAAACAAATAGAAATTATCCTTAAAATAATTGAGGGAAAATAAATAAATAAGTAAATAATTGAACTGGGTAAGTATGCACATCAAACGCAGGCTTACCTGCGATTCCCCGCCTTTGGCGTTTCTCTTCTTTTGATCGGCTAAGATGCGAGATTCTCCCGGACTTCACAGCAGAGCAAATGAGAAGCTAACGTGTGAACAGGGAAAGGAAAAGGAGAAGTAGTTCAGCGGGCCTGATTCTTAGAGATAGGAGAGAGGGAAGTTGACTGAGGAGATAACGATGAGGGTCGGGCCTAAGAAGAAGAAGATGAATTGGCCCCTTGGGTTGGACGTGAGAGAGATTGAGGGGATCCTAACCAGGGTTTTTCATTTCTTACCCTTCCTCCTGCATGGAGAAGGTTGAGGTGCTGATCCTCTGTTTTTCCTCCCCTAAAGAACTCTAAAAAAAAGGTTTGCACAGGAGCAGTCGAAGGAATGGGGTGTCCCAGGCATGAGAAGTTATTGCTCGCTTGCCTGGCTTCTATGAGCTCTACGAGGCCACTGTGGAACCGCCATTGACCAGCCATTCTTTGCTTCGAGCTTCCTTCGAGGAAGCAGACCTGAGAGGACAGCGATGGAACGAGAGAGTTCACGGAGAAAGACGATAGGAGACGAGAAACAGAGTGATCGCAGGGGACAAGTGATCGGGATGGGAGAGAAGAGGAGAGGGATCGAGACGGTGAGATCGTGAAGGGTGATGGGAACCATTTTCAAAGAAAAGGGGGGAAGCGAGAAAAATCGTTAGGGGAGAAAAGGGGTAGCGGTCGGAGTTTTGAAATGTAACATGCTTCCAACTTCCAAGTTCCAACGGTCCTATCACAGCCGCATCACATCATATCAAGACTGAAGACGCTCTTACCAAAAAAAAAAAAGAATGTGAAGACGGAGAAAAACACGCCAGTTTATGCCCAATACATTATTTGTATGCTTACCGAAATACCCTCGTTTAACTCATATGAATTAACTAAAATACCCTTTATCATTTATGGGGATGATACAAACTAGCAATGATGTGATAAAGTGATATCATATCAAAAGATGATTCAAACTCGAGGAGCTATCTGTAGCAAAATTCGTTGTAGCTTTAACAGAAAAATTTGCCATGGCTGATCATTTGGCTTCAAACTCACGCAAGCGGTTGTGATTTGATTGGCACTGTGACTGTGATAGCCGTTTAGACTTAAATTGGAGAAGAAAACAACTTTTTTTTTTTTTTCTAAATAGGATGGACACCATGGGATTACTTAGGATGTCAATTCGTCGGATTGGTCCGAAACCCAACATATTTGACTCAAAAAATAATCGAGTTGGATCAAGCTAATTTTGGGTTGAATTGAGCTCAGGACCAACTTTCAAACCCAAATTTTATTTGGACCGAGTTCGAATAGATTCAATTTTAGCCAAAACTTGACACGGCCCAACCCAAAGTAATACTCAAATATAACTTGGCCCAGCCCAAAATAGGTTTAAAATATAGCTTGGTCCACCCCAAACTTGGTATAGCTTAGGCCAATCAATATAGAGTAGTTTGGGTCTATTATAAGCCCATATTTTAATTAATTAGACATATTTTTGAAGTATTTAAGGATAATAATTGTCTGTTATCAGCCTAGATTTTAAAAAGAGCTTTAAGTTTGGGTGGCCCGAACTCAAACCAAAGCCTGTAATTTTAGAATGGGCCAAATTTGGGCTAACTACCTCGGGCCAAGTTTGGGTCAGGACTAAATTCAGGTCCATATAATTAGGTTCAGGCTGACCTCGGCCCAGCTCAACCCGACCCAATTGGACAACCCTAGGGATGACACATGAAGAAAATTATGGGAATTTGAACTGCCCATTTTCTTTCATATAACGTCTCCTAATTCCAAGACACTATCCTAGACAGAACATTTTCTTCTGTTTGGTTTTTGGTATGGCCACTTGGGCCTACATCACATTGGACACAAGGCAGGACCCAAAGAAAACCAGAGCAAGTAACTCAAGTCTCAATAGTGTACTGCAAAAGTAAAAGTAAAGGGACTCAGCTCACAGTCTTCCATGGGGAAGATAAGATGTCACAGCCACCTAACACATCGGCAAAAGAAGAGCTTTGTTGGTCAATGGGAAAATGCATTAAAATGGAAAGAAAAAAAAAAATCACATATTTTCAAGAACTTTGAACAAAAGATGAAAGACCAAAAACTACATTTTCTCATTTTCGATGAGACAAATTGCTTTGTGATGTTGCAAAAATCCTACTACTAAATTAAGCATATAAGATTTAGCCATGTGGTAACAAAAGATAACCGTGAGGGAAAAAGATAGATGAATAGGTGTCACTGTACAAAACTTGTGATTAACACATGATCAATGCCACTCTTCCATGTGGACAAGAATAATCGTATGGTTTGTGTTGGAACAGTCACACCAAATAATAGAAGTGTTATGACATGTGACAGATTGTGATAGGGTGTATAGGAACACAGTGGAGTAGATAATTTGGGAGTAGAACATTTACTCCCTTAAAATATGTGTATACCTATCAGGCTTTACGAATTGGCTATACATTAATGTGGTTTAACTTACTGCATAATATCTCATGTGAAGTTTTTCAACTTATACAAGCTCAAATCATATACTGCAGCTTAAAATGTGGAAAACTGTACAACGTGACATGCATCCCAAAAAACACTTTTTATAGTATGTGTCGCATTGAAGACAATGCCACACTTTAAACTGCAATGACGATTTTGACTTGTTCAACACTGATTCCATAGTCCGTGAGGCCCCAACTCCAATTGAAATGGAATTGTCCACAGCTCTAAATCACTTTACATTCCAAACAAGCATGCCTATGATTTGACACCCTCAAGATTCAAATCACAATCATTTTGTGGCTGTGATAACTATAGAGTGATTTAGAGCGGGAGATGATTTCTCTCCCTCCAACTAAGCAACTAAGGGCGGTGGTAAATTGGATGGAGTCAAATAAATTATAAAAATGCAAGTACAAATCGTCAACTACAACTTAAATAGTGGTATCACCTTATAAATTGTTGTGCTGCCTATTAGGCTCCGCTTGGTGGTTGTCGTTTTGGAAGAAAAGAGTGGAATAGAAAATAAAATAAAATAATAAGAGAGAAAAAAAAAAAAGAAAAGAATTTGTTTTCCAATTTCACGCATCTTTCTACATTTATATGATTACCATGATTACAAGA
>JAOXJP010144379.1:0-41830 GCA_025762735.1 Platanus orientalis | reverse complement strand
ACCTGTTAAGGTTCCTATGTTCCAAGTTGCTAAACGAATCCTACTCTCTTGGACTAACTTCTTTACCCACACTCGTCTATGGTGTGGGAACCCTTGCATATTTTTCATTGCATCCGGGCGCCGATGCAACGCCCCTTGCCAATTTTTCACCACATTCGGGGGATGAGGTGCCCCTCGCCAATTTTTCGCCACATCTGGGGAATGAGGCGCGTCGCTTAAAGGGTACGCCCTAGTATTAGATCAATATAACGTATTTTCAGGATTCATGTTTTATGGTTTGAGGAGTTTTTTAAGGCCGGCTCTCAACTTGACGCCACCCTCCTCCTTTATCCGGGCTTGGGACTGGCAATGTCTGAAGATACAAATATCAAAGCCTCTAAATATCCAACATTTAAATCCCTACCCTGCATCTTACACCCTCACTTGAGCCTAAATCCCTACCCCATTTTAGTTAAACTAATGGGAAGGGAGCCTTACTCCCCACACCAATCAATTCTAGCCCTCTACCTCTTAAACCCCAAGGGTTAATTCCAACCCTTGGCCCAGCCAATTTGGGCCTATAAATGGCCCAAATTTCATGCACATCTAGGCTGGTTTTCTTTTAAGAAAATTCCAAAGAGGAAAAAGAAAGAAAAGAAAGAGAAAAGAGAAGGAAAAGAAAAGTGCAAACCCTAACCCTAAGGTAAGCCTAAAACCTAGTTAATTAGTTATTTTATTCAATTAAGATGCTTCTTTGATGTTCAAATTAATTCTGTTATGCTCTTCTAATTCAGGTTACATAGTAGAGACAGGTTGTCTCTGATCCACTTATTTTTTACCCCTACTCACTCTCGATTGTTTGTGATTTTTCTACTAAGCTAAATGGGCTCAAATTTTGATGGTAAGCTTCCAAGAATGTAGCTTACCCATGATAATTATTTGGTGAATTTTAGGGCATGTTTGGGTCTCGGAACAATCCTCCTCAACATGTCCTAAACACTAATTTTTCCGAAATTTTACTATCTAAGCATGTTTGTCAATTTTCTTTTGATTTTTGTAGATAGCTATTTTAGTTAATTTTCATATATGTGATTCCTCACATCTTTCTCTACCTCTGATAATAATTTTAGAATTTTCCAATGCCCCTAAGGGTCCAAAATACTAAAAAAGTTAGCTGCTAGATTTGTGCCCAGTAAGTCAGTAACTAACGCCTACGTTGACAAAAACAGACTTTAGTGAATAATCAGGCGTTGGGATCTAGGACCCACTCTAGTGAGCCTTGATTTTTCCTAAGCATGCTCACATGCCAAAATAACATTATGAGATCCAACCTTGTGCTCAGGTACCTCTGTGAACCCTGGTTTCTCCCCAGTGCCTAAGTTTTAACTTAGCCGTTGAGATGAAAATTCAGGCATTGGGGTGGATTTCAAGCATTAGGCCTGTGTTAAAAATCATTTTTAAAAATGTTTTGCATTCTGTTTTGGGCTTAGGGCAAAGGCTATAGACCATAAAAGGGGCCCAGCCCTATTGTAATTTTTCACACTTCTAGGACCCACACAAGGGGCTTAAAACCCAAGGTCAATTGCTGGTTTTCAGCAATTGACGTCTAAATTTCACCCTAAATTAAATTCAAGCATTAAGCTTGTGTGAGATACCCAATCTGCCTTTTCTTTTTGGACAAATCTATGTATCGTTAGAAGTCCCAACCTCTAAGATTAAACAAACCCCAAGGGTTAAACCCCTAGCCTTCAAGTCTAGACTTCTCCTCCCTTTTAAGGAGGGGAACCGATGTCCAACTCCATCGGTTAAATCCTAAGTTGGTGGAAACTCCAAAAAAATCCTAACCCGAGGGTTAGCCAATGTCACGAACACCCAAGCCTAACGCAGCTCAGATCCGGGGGTGACATCCGCCCCCGTGAAACCCGACGTCCATAGCTAGATAAGGCATCAACTACAACATTCGTGGTTCTTGTCTGGTAAATCATCTCATAGTCATATCCGAGGAGTTTAGAAACCCATTTTTGTTGTTTTATCGTAGTAATCCGTTGATCCATAATGTATTTAAGGTTGCTATGATCTGTACGGGCCTTAAAGTGTCACCCACTTTTCTTATGAATGCAATGGGTTGATTATCTTGCCCCCAATACCAGTTCCTGAAGCATCACAATCAACAATGAAGATTTTTGTGAAATTTGGTAGTATAAGCACTAGTATAGTAATCATGGCTATCTGGAGATTCAAGAAGGCTTTTTTGTATCATCTCTCCATTGGAAAGCATCCTTTTTCAGTAAGGCCATGAGAGGAGTACATATACGACCATAATCTTTTACAAACTTTTGATAGTAACTAGGAAGACTGAGGAACCCCCGTAACCCCTTAATAGTGGTCAGTCTCGGCCATTCAACCATGCTTGCAATTTTTCGTGGGTCGCTTGCTACTCCTTGTGATATAAATATGGCCTAGGTACTCTAATTCGGTTTGACCGAATAAGCATTTAGAAAGCTTCACATACAACTAATGTTGAGAAATACCTCTTAAGGCCATTTGAACATGATGAACATGAGATTCCAAACTTAAACTATATATGAAGATATCATAAAAAATAAAAAATAAACCAAGATAAATTTGCAAAGATAAGGCTGAAATACCTCATTCATAATACTCTAAAAGGTTAAAGGAGCATAACACAACCCGAAGGGCATCCCTAAGAATTCATAGTGACCCTCATGAGTCTGGAAAGCTGTCTTAGGAATGTCTGGTTGATGAACTCAGATTTGGTGATACCCCGACCATAGATCTAGCTTCAAAAAATAAGGATCCCCTTGTAATTCATCCAGCAACTCATCAATGACTGGAATTAGAAATTTGTCTTTGATTGTAATTTTGTTGAGTGCCCGATAATCAATACAGATCATCCACGCTCCATCTTTTTTCTGAATCAACAATGCAGGCAACGAATTTGGGCTTCTACATTGGTAGATGTACAAATGTAGATTGGTAGACGCTTATCCCCCTTGAAGAGGAATCCGATGGTCATGTGATTGTTCTAGGGGTAACCCGGTGGGCTTCTAGAAAATTTTGATAAAATGGGTTGTAGAGCTAATGGTGTTGAAGCAACCTTAGTGTTGGCATCAATGTGAAAATTTTGAGCAATGACCCTAGATTCCTGCTTGTATAGCATTCTTCTGATATGATTTGCAGTAACAACCTCGTTTGCTCTATTCCTTTCTCCCTTAAGAGTGAAAGTATGTCCATCTTTGAAAAATATATATTTAATTTTGCAGAGTCCCATAAGATTGGACCCACAGTTCGCAACCATTGGGCACCAAGAACTATGCCACATCCTCCTATGAGTAATACATATATATCGGTGTGAAACCGGTAGCCCTGCATAGTCACCCGCATGTTTGGGCATTTTCCTCTGCTTGAAAATTTGTCTCCATTAGCAACCATCACATCGAATGGCTCACTGGCTTGCATCCGACAACCAACACATTTCGACACCTTGGGAATTGGGATTGACAAAATTGTGAGTGCTGCTAGAGTCAATTAAGATAACAACTAGATGCCTCTTAATACACCCATTTATCCGCATAGTTTGGGGAGAAGAATGCCCAAATAAAGCATGTAAGGAGATTTCAAGAAATTTACTTTTAGATTCAGCATCGTCATCAAGTGTTTCTTCCATTGGATCATCTGTATCAGCATCAAGCGAAATGAGTATTTGTCTTTTGCATTTATGACCCGGTGTGAACTGTTTGTCACAATTGTAGCACAACCCCTTGTCCCGCCATGCCTTCATCTCAGCCACTGTAAGCTTTTAATTGGGATTGAGGATGGATTGTTGAGGGCGATGGTGCTTGAAGTCGTTGTGTAGGTGCTGGTAGAGGCAATAATGGGGATCGATAGGATGATGCCCTTCGATGAGGTTGTTTGGCCAACAATTTTTTTCTTGCGATCAGGCTAGGCCAATTGCTGATGATAAAATAGTTGGATGGAATATTTGTATCATATATCATACATCTGATTTCAGTCCACCAATGAAACAACTAACTAGGGTGGTCTTGTCAGTGATGGTCGCATGATTTGACAACCGTTCAAATTGTGTCTGACAATCTACAATTGTTGTCATCTGATTTAGCTTCATAAGTGATGCAATAAAGTTTGTGAATTCGCTCGGCCAAAAACGAATACACATGACCTTGGTAAATTTGTCCCAAAGTGGAACACTGTTCACTTTCTTCAGCCATTGATACCATTGCAATGCTTCCTTCTCAAGATGGAAGCCGGCAAGTGGTACCTTTTCATGGTCCAGTGCATCCGGTTGGATCATCACCATCAAATTGTGGAAAATTGATTATGGTGTAACTGGTTTGAACAGAACTACTTGCGTCAGTCTGAGGCTTGGAGTGTGCCTTACTGGCGCTCAATTGTACCCCGCCTAAGCGTATAGCTGAGACTGCTGAGAATGCAAAACAAAGATGATCATATTTCTGATTCATCCTTAAAATCAGCTCTCAAATCTCTCCGAGTGTGCGTGCTTGTTGCTCAGCATTCTTAAGTTGCTCGGGTTCGGCATCTGTTTTTCTAGCATCTTGAGATCTTGTATTGACAGCCATTTTCATAGGATTGGTGCTCTGATACCAAATGTTAAGACCTTGCAATACAAAGCTTAAACGCTCTCACTAAGGGGAGAAATCCTTTTGGGGAAAAGAGAAAAGGAGCATTTATTGATGAAATTTATGCGTCTTTCTGCCATACATCCCTCCCAATATATAGAACCAGCTTCCTAAATATACAAAAAACTCAAAAATTACTCCTAATCAATACACAGCCATTCTTACCAAAGATAACTAATTCTGTTGATCAAGATAGATTTATTTGGACTTCCTAAATTAAGGAAAACACAACAAAACTTACTAAAGATGTAACATTTTTATTTTTTTGATGAATCAGTCATAGTCTATATTTTGAATGGTGGCTAGTTATTGTAACTAGCAATTAAAAAATTAGGGAGGGAAGGTAGTCACTTACCCCACTTATTTAGTTGAGACTATGCAGTTTCTTGATGTCTTCTTTTTTATGCTTCACATGTGGAGTGTTAAATAGAGGTTGAAACTTGGCAAATAGATGTGTTTTGTTTATTGAGGAGGAATCAGTTGACCACCTTTTTTTCCACTATATCATGGTGAGTAAAGTTTGGGGCTTCTACTTTTCCCAGTTAAAAGCCCATTAGACCTTCCCAAACTGGTTCTGGGATCTCATCTCAAGTTGGTTGATCAAGGATTTGGAGGGTATCCCTAAGAGCATTTGGCAGTTCTTGCTAGGGCTATTTGTTGGGGGCATATGGAAGTAGAGGAACTTAAGAACTTTTGAAGACAAGTTCTCACCTCCTGAGGATCTGTATGTATTCTCCCGCACGTATGTGCATGTGTTGTGGGCTTGCACCTGGTTCCCCAAGTATTCCCAGGAGGGAACAGTGTTCCTTCTGAGAGGAGGGTGGGGGGGTTTGGACTTTGGAGTATATTAATACTTGTATCTCCTAACACCTTAAGGTTTTGGGAGAGTTGGTTAATTCACTGTTAACAAGCACCATTGGATGTCAAAGGTTCTAAATCTAATATTGGAGAGAAGTTAATGTTTCGTTGAGCAACCATTCCAATTGTCAAGACTTGAGATTGAGTGCTAAGCTCTATTTATGGGGGCATACACTCCACCAAGTATGCCATTTAATAAGGACTTCCATGTATGGGTGAAGTTACCTTTCTCATGGAAGGACTACATTTTAAAGTCAATTATGAGAAATGGGACATTTCCTTGGATCAATGGATGCAATTCCTGAGCACTGAGGAAGTGAGAGCCCTGAGAGAAAGAAATTAACGGTATTGGTCCAAGGGAGATGTGGTTGAGAGAAGTCTCAATAATAGGTCCAGTATAAAGGCCAAGGAGCAGAAGAGATTCAATGACCAACTCCAAATAAATGATAAGCTTATTAAATGAGCTTGACTGCCTCGGTAACTTGAAATTCTTTTTGATCTCCTGCTATTTATTTTCTTTCTATAATATGGCTTGTTGCATAAAATATTGGGTAGGTAAAGGTATGTAACTGGGACGTCAATATATATATACCATGCTCAAATGCTCCACCTTGTCCATCTTGTTTCTGTTCCTGCATTTATTTCATAGTGTAAACTAATCAGTGTTGTATTCCAGCAACAAGCATTGTTTGCAGATTAGTTCAGTCTATCTATCCAAAGGGAGCAAAAGAAACATTAGTTCTGTCATGTATCAGCACTCCTCATCTTGTATTTTCTGTTTTCTTATCTTTTGGTTCCAAATGACGACAGTGATTGTGGTTCAGCATACAGACATGTTATGCGGTTTAGTTCAGTCTATGTATCCAAAGGAGGGAAAAGAAACATTAGTTCTGTCACATACCAGCACTCCTCATCTCGTGTTTTCTGTTTATTCATCTTTTGGTTCCAAATGATGATTTTTTAGGTCTTCTTATTTTTATAGTTGATGTTTTTTTCATTTTCATGAAGCTGCTATTTCTTGATCCTTTTTTTCAACATCATTATATAGTTTGGAATCCATTGCAACCATGATTATATGTTGATCAGTTTGCCTTCTGTCAGTGTGCAAGTTACCCTGCATTAGCAAGTTTGTCTTTTATGTGCACCTTTGAGATGGACTATATAATGATTTTAGTTGATGCAGGCATTCGTGTTCAGAGCCTCAAGAAAGGTCAAATCACTATGGATATTGACTTCCGCTGGGGTGGTGATCCAAGCATTATTCTTGCTGTTGAAGCAGCGCTTGTTGCATCAATACCCATTCAGGTTGGTATGCCAACTATTTTGCAATCTCAGGTGTTTGGAGGGATTGCAGTGGGTTGGGTTTAGTATGGGTTGTGGTCACTCTTTAGTCTGAACCCAACCTTGTTGAATTTAACCCGACCCAAACCATGTCTTCCTGTTGGGACAGGAAGTGGGCTGGGTCAGATTGGGGCAAGAGATGAAGAAATGAAAAGTCCATAAAAGAGAAGAAAAAAAATAGAATGGTGTGTGTGGGGGGAGGGGGGTTAAAATATTTGAGTTGAGTTCTTTGATTGCTGTAATCCCAACCAGATACATGTCCACAATCTGAAACTGAGTCCAATCCGAATCCCGACTAAGTCATACCAAAACTGCCCCAGCAGGTGCAGGGCAGGTCGCCCATTTTGTCCGGTCCATTGCCCTAGTGTTTGCTATGGTCTTTAAAGTCTTTTGCATGCATAAAAGCATCCTTTCTGTTGAATAGTGTCTACTAGGTTGCTCATACACGGATTACATTAAGTCATGTATTGGTGTATCATCCACTGCTTTCTTGAATATTATGCCTGTGCTACCGGTTGCAGTTGAAGGATCTTCAGGTTTTCACTGTTGTGCGTGTTATCTTCCAACTCACTGAAGAGATCCCTTGCATTTCTGCTGTCGTTGTTGCTCTCCTTTCTGAGGTATGTCTAATGAACAAATTTTCATGTTTTAAAAATTGAATGTGTACTACCACAATTATTGGAATGTGATACGGGTAGAAAGTTTGGACTTGGTAAACCTTGAAAAGAGTGATTTTTTTTTTATTGTTAAATTGTAGGATGTGTGTTTAGTAGAAAGAAGAGATGTATGTAAAGAGGGAAATGCGTTCCCCTAAAATAACACGGAAAATTTTGGAAGAAGCAAAACTCTATACTTCCACATAGTCACATAACAATTTCACTTCTTGACGCTTCTAACTGTTGGAGAGATGGTATTTAGATGTATATATAGAGTATTTATGTCATAAGGGTATTGTATACCCATACGAGTACTGTCTACCATATGTAATAAGTAGTGGCGGAATACATCATATAAATATAAACCCCACCGTATGAGACATACACCCATATGAGTATTTTCTCCCATTCGTAGACGTCCTTTCTACTTCTTCTTCTTCTTCTTTATGTATTTCTTGCAATATTCTTCTGATTTGCAGGTTGCAACTTGATATCAGAGCAGGACTAGCAAGGTAGAGATCCTGTATCCCTCTCGCTACTGACGCTAGCAATCTTAGGGCTGATGTCAGCAGCCATATGTTTTGAAAGTGGGGGGAAGGTGGTTGATGGGTTTCGAAGATCTGGATTTTATACAAATTTTAGAGCATCTGGTTGATGTTTTCAAGTTGATCTATGAATTTTGGAATTTCATATGTGGAGGGTTTCTGCCTAGTTTCTTCAGTTGATCTGCTTCTCCTCTATTGTAGAAACATTGTGAAAAAAATTTCATGCGATTTGGAGGAATATTGAGAGAAATATAATTATTTGGTGTTATAGTGTTACCAGCCCCCTATATATCTCATTTTTTGTGACATTCTTACTTGTTAGCCGTGACCAGTGTCTCTAATCATGTTATTTGGGCTGTGTTTGGTGATTCCATGGTACTCCTTTCCGCTGCAGTGCTTCTGGAATACCTGTATTTGGTTTTTATTCCCGATGTCAATGGTGTTTATGTCATTGAATTTGGACCTCTCATCTGCGACTGTTGAAGTATAATCCTGGCTGTGTAGCCATTGGAAGGTTTGTTGTTTGCGGCCATTGGAAGGTCTAATAGGGTATTGAACATGTGTTAGTGTTTCCAAATACCCCTCATCATGTCAGAGGACTGCTCGACCTCATCTGAGACACCCACAGTAGATGTGGGTAGCAACCAAGTTGTTGGAGATCAATCCCAAGTTCAGTTTGTCTAAATTTGTTCTCATTTATATACAAGGGAAGGATAAAGAAGAATATCTTATAGGGGAAATTGAAGCACCTCCAAAGAATGACCCTCACTATAAAAAATGGAAGACGGAAAATGCTATTGTTATGGGTTGGCTTTTGAGTTCTATGAAGCCAGAAATCAGTGAACACTACTTGTTCTTGGATACTGTGCATTAGATCTGGGATTCTTCATCTCAGGCATACTCAGAGATTAGACATACTGTCAAAGTCTATGAGCTCAAACAAAGGATCGCTTAGTTCAAGCTAAGAGACTAATCTCTTTCCATCTATTATTCCTCTTTAAGGAAGATGTGGAAAGAATTAGAGAACTATACCACATATTCTCCATCTTGTGTGAAAAGATGTGACTAATAAGAAGCATGTGGAGAAAATACAGATCTTTGAATTTTTTGCCATATTAAATTCTGAATAAGAGCATGTTTGGGTCCAGATCTTGAATATGGCCCTTCAACCTTCTTTGAATGAGGTCTATGTATATGTTCATAGTGGGGAAAGATGAAGAGGAGTAATGAACTTGTCACTTTCAATTGAAAAATCAGCACTAGTGTCTACATATATAAGAGGAGGCCGTGGTGGTCATACAGGACATAGTCATGGTGATAGATTTGGTACTTCATCTGATGATAGGGATATACTCAAATGTGAGCATTGTGGTCGGTTTAGGCACATTAAAGATCAATGTTAGGACCTCCATAGATGCTCCTTAAACTTAACCACACGTTAGTTTCCATGGGGTGGGTCTGGTAGTGGTAGGGGAGGTGGTCGGTTTGGAGGTAGTAGACCTAGTGCTCACTTAGTGACTTTGATACCTACAAAGTTGCCTCCCATAGTTCTTGTTCCCATGTCATCTGGTGCCATAGAGGGAGGAGGTTTATCCATTGATAAGATTGCATCTTTTAAACGTTTTGTTTCTCAGCTTGAGCATCTTTTCACCACTCCTACTTCATCCTTTGCCTACTCAGGTACATCTGTGTCCACCTTGTTTGCATTATTTATCACTCCACAATGCTCATAGATAATCGATTTAGGAGTCTCCCACTATATGATTAGTATGTCCTCCCATTTCACATCATATCATATTTGTTTAGGCAAAGAAAAAGTTCAAATAGCATATGGTTCTTTTTCTTCTATTGCTGGACAAGGAGACATCCCTATTACTTATGATTTATTTATCATATGTTCTTCATGTCCCAAACTTCACTCTAAATTTTCTTTCTATTAGCCACCTCACTAAGAATCTTAATTGCAATGTTACATTTCTTTCTTCATATACTGTGTTTCAGGACATGACGACAAAGAAAACAATTGGTTTGGGGGATGAGAAGGATGATCTATGCCTCCTAGACTCTAACCCATCAGTAGCTACTTCTGCAATAAAGAGGGACGTCCCTCCTTTTAGATCAGATGGGTTGTTCATGTGGCATTGTCGACTTGGTCATATATTTTTTTCTGTATCAAGGAAGATGTTTCCTCGGTTTTCATTTTCTAAGTGATGTTTATTGTGAACCTTGTCAATTGGAAAAACATTGTTGGTTTGTTTATCCAATATGCAATAATTATAAAAGTTCAATTCCATTCTCACTTGTGCATTCTAATGTGTGGGGAGCTTCCCTTACTACTTTGTCTGTGTTTAAGTATTTTTTAACTTTTGTCTGAAATTCTTTTTGAGTCACATGGCTATATTTGTTGAAAAGCAAAAGTGATGTAAGTATTGCTTTCCAGTTCTTCTATAATATAGTGCGTACTCGATTTAATGTCAAACTTCATGTTTTGAGATTTGACAATGGAGGAGAGTATCTTTTTCGTGATTTGTCTTCCTTCTTCGATGAGTCTGGGATTGTCCTCCAAACCACGTGCTCAGGAACTCTTGAGCAAAATAAGGTAGTAGAACGAAAAAATGGTCATTTCCTTGAGATTGTTTGTGCAATCATGTTCACAAGGAATGTGCCTAAGAATTTTTGGTCTAAAGCCATGCAAACTGTTGTCTACCTCATGAACAAGATGCCCTCTCGTGTCCTTTCTTACTAGTTACCTCTTGAAGTGTTATCTCGTAATTCTCCTTTATTTCATATTCCTCCTAAAACATTTGGATGTATTTGTTATGTACATGTATCCAAATCTGATCGTTCCAAGTTAGACCCAAAGCCATTAAAATGTGTTTTTCAGAGTTACGGGGTTGATTAGAAAGGATATAAGTGTTATCATCTCCCTGCTTATCGCAAATTTGTATCTCAGGATATCACTTTTTTTAGTCTATTCCTTTCCTCTCATCAAGTAGGACATCTCTTAAGGGGGGATAGTCTATAAGCAAAGAATTTTCCTCTTTGGTTCTACTTCCAATTCCCTTTACCAGTTCTTGTTTCCACCTATCACTTTGATAATAGTTTTGATGGAAAGGGAAAGACAGAGTTATAGTATTACACAAGAAGAAAAAAACAAGGAGTGCAAGAACAAGACTTAACTTCTCATGAACCGCTCTAAGACTCAACTTCAAACCCAGTCTTTAAGACAAGTAATGATTCATATATATATATATATATTTTGAAGAATAACGGAAAATTTTATTAATGAGAAAAAATGATAAAAGTAATCCAATAACATACAAACAAACAACCTACGCTGTAGCCAACACAAATACACCAACTAACTCACTCCAGAATATAATCACCCACAGACACTGACTGCTGCCTAACACTCCATTTGGCAAGGCAATCTGCAGTCAAATTTTGGGACTAAGGGATATAATGTAAATGTACCTGAGTTTCCATCACCAGCACTCTAATCTCCTGAATGAAATGAGCCGACCTCCAAGAGCCACACGTATCACCTTTTCCCTAACTTATAATAGTCTTAGAGTCTCCCTTAGTCATAGAATCCTTGTAACCCATAGATTTTAACATTCTTAAACCTTCAAGAAAGCCAATCATTTCTGCCACATTAGAATCACGAACACCAATCAGCCCCCCTTTAGCAGTGATGATGGTACCTTTGGAATCCCTCATTACACACCCATATCTTGCTAGCCTGGTATTACCAAAAGAACCACCATCAAAATTAATCTTTACCTTTCCACCATCCAGAGGGATCCAATCTCCAACTTCATCTGTCTGCCTATATATGCGCATAGATATGCAGGTAATCCAACTCCTCATCATATCACCCAATGAGAATCCAAAAAATTCTTTCTTTACCAACACCCATGAACTAGTCTCACATAAGATAGAGTCAATAACCACTCCTACATTCTTTTTTTTATCATCAAAAACTCTTTTATTCCTCTCCTTCCACAACCCCTACATTACCCCCTGAAACAGAGCTTGAACAAAAGTCCTCCTCACCCCACCTATACCCTTTCCCCGTTGATGAGCAAAGTCCCTCACCAATTCCGATATAGGAAACTCAAGAGAGAGCCATTTTTTGAAATAGTTCCACACCTGTGAGGCAAAATCACAATACAAAAAAATGTGGCTACCAGTCTCTCCAGCCTTACCACACAAGTGACAAATTGAGGGAGACAAAGCCATAAATGGTCGTCACCTTTGAAAAATATCCAAAGTATTTTGCTTATCTAAGGAAGCTATCCATGAAAAGGCCTTCACTCCTAGAGGGGTACTAGACTTCTAAATATTGCGAACCAGGAAATGAATGTAAGAAGGATTAGTGCCAATAAGAATAGAAAAAAAAAAAAAAAAAGACTTAAGAGGCGAAACGACTATCAGAGGTTGGAGACCAAATCCGAGAATCCCACTTGAGCTTAAGATATAAACAAGATTGAGATAATCCATAAGTTTACCTACCAGATCAACCTCCCATTTCAAACTGATCTCTAGAAAATAAAAGATTCCAAAAGACACCTTGAGGACCTTTGGATAAAATATCAGACACCTTGGCATTCTTATGCAAAGCAATGCGAAAGACCCGAGGGTGAGCAATCCCAAGAGTAGCATTGCCCCACCAAAGGTCTGTCTAGAATTTAAGCTTCGACCCATTACCAAGAAGAAAACGGGGGGAAGGAAAGAATAGTGGACTCACTTGATTGACATGTTTCCAGCACAAGGATTGAGATCGGAGGGGGGGGAGTTGATTATTCTTCGAAAGGGTGTGAGGTCTTATAGTAAACACCCCATGTCCAATTTTCTTTTATATCATGCATTGTCATCATCTTTCTGTAGTTTCTTTATTGCCTTGTCTATTTTTGTTCCTCACAATGTATCTGAGACTATTTTACAACATAAATGGAAGGATGCAATGGAAGAGGAAATGAAAGCGTTGGAAAAAAATAAAACATGGGAGCTAATTGATCTTCGTAGAGAGAAGTTAGTTGGTTGGAAATGGATATTCATAGTTAAATATAAATCAAATGCAATTGTGGAGAGGTACAAGGCATGTTTGGTTACCAAGATGTACACTCAAACCTTCGGTATAGATTACCAAGAGACATTTTCCCCAACGGAAAAAAATGAATTCAATTAGGGTATTCATTTCTTTAGCAAGGAACCAGAAGTGGCCTCTTTTGCAGTTTGATGTAAAAAATGCATTTTTACATGGAGATTTGGAGGAGGTATAAATGGCTACACCCCCAAGATTTCTTATACCAAATGTCACAGGAAAACTTTGCAAACTGAAGAAAGCATTGCATAGTTTAAAGCAATCACCACGTACGTGATTTAAGAAGTTTAGAACAGTCATAGTGAATGTAGGTTATAAGCAAGCCTAAGCAGACCACACTCTTTTTATCAAACGTCAAGGCCTTAAGACAACAACCCTAATAGTATATGTGGATGACATAGTGGTTAGAAGAAATGATGAAGTGGAGATTGCATGAACTAAAAGAAGTTTAGCAAAATAAATTGGTATCAAGGATTTGGGTTCACTAAAATACTTTTTTTGGGATAGAAGTTTCTCAATCAAAACAAGGCATCTTTCTTTCTCAAAGAAATACGTGTTAGATCTATTAAAGGAGTCAAGAATGACAGACTGTAAACCTTGTGCTACACCCATAGAGGCCAACCGCAGACTAAAGGAGAATAATAGTGAAATACTAATTAATGCAAGAAGATATAAGAGGTTGGTAAGAAGCCTTATATTTTTCCTTAACTCATCCTGACATCACATATGCAGTAAGTATAATAAACCAATTCATGTATGCTCAAACTCAGGATCATTGGAAGTAGCATGCAAGGTTCTCATATATTTAAAGGGCTATCCAAGAAATGGTATTTTGTACAGGAGATATGGTCATCATCGAGTTGAGGTGTATTCTCGTGCTGACTGGACTGGTTCATTAACGGATCAAAGGTCTACTTCAAGATATTGCTCATTTGTTAGAGGAAACTTGTTTACTTGGAGGAGCAAGAAATAGTCCGTAGTTTCCAAGTCTAGTGCCGAGGCTGAGTTTAGATCTATAACTCACGGTATTTGTGAAATGTTGTGGCTGAAGATGTTATTAGCTAAAGTTGGGTTTCTAGTAAAAAGACCTATGAGTCTCTACTGTGACAATAAAGCATCTATAAAGATTGTACATGATCCTGTGCAACATGACCGAACCAAACATGTGGAGGTGGATCGTCACTTCATCAAAGATCATCTCAAGAAGGGAAATATATGTACACACCATGTATTCAAACCATAAACCAACTTGTAGATGTGTTTACAAAAGGTCTTAGTAGAGCACAATTCTTGTACTTGATAGAGAAGCTGGGAATGATGGATATTTATTCCCCAACTTGAGGGGGAGTGTTGGAGAGATGATATTTAGATGTATATGTGGGTTATTTATGTCATAAGGGTATTGTATACCTATACAGGTACTATAAAACATATGTAATATGTAGTGGAGGAATACATCATATAAATATAAACCCCACCATATGAGACATACACTCATACAAGTATTGTCCCCAATTTGTAAACCTCCTTTCTTCTTTTTCTTCTTCTTCTTTCCCTATTCCTTGCTATATTCATATAATTTGCAGGTTGCAACTCTAATCACTTCCAAACACGCTTTCCCATTTGCTTCCCAAAATCGATTCCCAAATGCTTCCCCACTTTTGGAAAAGCCGAATTGAATTGGCTCCCAAACGAGCTTCCCAAGGAGCGAACTTTTTACCTAGGTCTACTCGCTGCCAAAGTCACTTCCTTGTGCTTCCCCATTCACTTCCCAAAATCAATTCTCAAATGCTTCCCTACTTTTGGGGAAGCTAAATCGGATTGGCTTCCTAAACGAGCTTCCTAGGAAACAACTTTATACTTGGGTTAAGCTTCCCTACAACTATGGTTGAAATCAATGACCAATTTAATAATATCCTCTATGTTACTTAACAAAAAATATATGTGATGTAGCACACAAGCTCTGATACCAAAATTGATGCAGAAAAATAAAAGGAAGACCTAGATTTGATGTAGGGTATTGCAGTATGTCAAAGAATCATCAAATTAATAATAAAAGTAAAAATACACTTTGATCCATTAAGAATTAATCTTTAAATCACACAAGTAGCCAAGAATTTTAAAATTTGAAGAATAAATTGAAGGAAAAGAAGCTATAAGAGTTTAGGATTGAAAAAGGGAAGAAAATAGAAAGAAAGAACCCAAAAAGATAATTTTGGTATTTCTAGATTGAATCTCGAAATTACCAAAATATCCCTTGGTCGTGCGTTATAATTTTATGGAACTTTCTAGATAGTTTTTTATGTACACAAGGGTCTTAGGTTAAAATTTCATGCAATTCTGAGTTATATTTGATTTGTTAAATTATATAAAACTTAGTTTAGCATGTAATTTAATGAAGAGCTCTAAAACCAGTAAAGGGAATCTTTGATTCTAGAGTGGCAAGGAAAAAGAGAAATCAAGGGGAAGAAGAAAAAAAAAGAGAGAAAAAAGAAGAAAAAAAATAAGAAAAATAAAGATAAATACCTTTAAAGTAATCCCTACCCTATGATTCAAGTAATCTCTACAAGGATTTCAAAACAAGGCATAAGACTTGAAGAAGAAGGAGAAGCACCACTTGTAAGAGCAAAATCAGCCAAAAACTTTTATTAATTTCCATCATACCAATACAAAAACAGTGTGGCCCTATATATAAGCTCACAAAGACAAGAAAATAGCAAGAAACCAACTTAGAAACTCCTAAACTACTAGCTTACTTGATACCTAAGACATTCCTAAATTCCAAACTACTAAAAACTTACTTTTTAAAATCAAAAAGTGCCAAAATCAACCATTTCTAGAGGATTTCGACCAGTACTCTAAGATTTCCCCGCTTTGATTTGTTAATTCACTAAAATTAATAAAATACCTTTGCAGCAATGGCTTATTCCTAAAAGAGTAAAAAACAAAAACCATAATGACCCTCGTGTCCTAGACTCTAATAACTCATGAAATATTGACTAAAACAGTAAATTAACTCAATAAAGACTGCATGATTGTGTGTATTTGTATATTAGGTAAAGTAAAAGTGTTAGCCATTATTTATATAATTAAATGACCAATGAGACAATATCCTAGCAAGATGAGTTGAGTGATACATATATTTGAGCATTTTCTTTGTTATGCATCCATATGAGGTCAGACTCACATTGTATATGATTAAAGTGGTAAGTGACTACTGCATGTGGATTTCACTAAAGATTAAGAAATTATATGGTTGTAAAGAGGGGGGGAAAATAAGAAAGCTATCCCCAAGCTACATTAACTGTGTACATCATTGTTATGGTTTCAACCAAGATCTTTTAGTGCATGTAGATAATGGACATGGTGAATTTTCCTCATAGTTGACACAGCATTTAAGGTTGTCTATGTTTGTATCTTCTTTATTTCTTGTATAATAAATATTTCAGGGTTTTCAATATGTTTTGTTTTTATAATTTTCATACATAGCATTTCATCAGAACATCTTATGCAGGGAGAGGAGATAGTATTCATTTGCTTCATGAACAAACACAGCTGTTAGATATTTTTTAACCATTACCTTGTATCAATTACAGTAGTTTGAAAATGACTTATAATTGTGTATGCTGTATCAGCCGAAGCCTAGAATAGATTACACATTGAAGGCTATTGGAGGAAGCTTAACAGCGCTTCCTGGGATTTCAGATATGATTGATGTGAGTTTTCCTCAAACTGTCAAGACTTGTAGCCTGTTCTTTACAAATAAATTACCTTAACTTGTGATGCTAAAAGTCCTGATGATACTTTTAACATGTCCTTTTAATAGGATACTGTGAATTCAATCGTCACAGACATGCTCCAGTGGCCCCATAGGATTGTTGTTCCAATTGGTGGTATTCCTGTGGATACAAGGTAATCATGGATTTTCTCAATTTTTTTTCTTTTTCTTTTTTAAAGTTTCTCTATTTTCATTAGAGTTCTAGTCTGAGGTTAACATGATTACTACATTTATTTTGTTCTATGCAATTTGGACTGATGTGTGTTCCTTTATCAAAGTTCTAATTTTTTGTTTTATTGGACATAATTGTCAAATAACCAAAACATTCTTTCAAATTTCCCAATTTATTATGTGGTGCTTTTACAAACAACTAACAACTCATCAAATTTAATTTTAAAGAGGGAAAAAAGGTCTTAGCATTCAATGGATTTATGAACTGCGATTCAGTGTGGAGTTTGGAGTTGACCAAGTCCTTTAGGTCAATTTGTCGAAATATATTAATTTGTGTATCTCCTAACACCTTAAGGTTTTGGGAGAGTTGGTTAATTTACTGTCAACATGGTATCAGAGCATGTTTGGTCATGAGTTCGAATCCCGGTGGAAGTATTTTACCAGATGTAGTGTTGTGTGTGTGTACGTGTTGTGGACCTGTGCCTAACTCCTCAAGTGTGTTCCCAGGAGAGAACAGTGTTCCTCCTGAGGGGGGGTGTCGAAGTATATTAATTTGTGTATCACCTTACACCATAAGGGTTTAGGAGAGTTGGTTAATTTACTGTCAACACAATTTACCCACCATTTTTTCCCAGTGAAAACCTAATGTTAACCAATTCTTGAGTTCTTAGAGTAAGTTTTTTCTTCATAAGGAAATGGTTTCATTTATTTAATTTGGGTTGAATTTTGTGAGTTTAGGGTTAGTTGGGAGCAAATGTAAATGAGCAGTTGATTCCTTGAAGCTTTTGGGATGGGATTGCTGCATTTTTTCTTTTTAGATCTGCAAAGTAAGCTTTTGTTTTCTTGCCAGGCCTTTCTTTGTATAGTGGGGTATGTTGCCCCTTTTCAATTGTGATTAATATTCATGTACGTAAAACACATAAGGGGTTGTATTGAAATGAGAATGTGAGAGCAGGACAGCTAATTTACTGGTAAACAGTTAAGCTGCAGTTGGTTTAAATTGATGAGTAGGAATGCTTATGTTACCATGTTTTTTGGTTCACTCTACAAGGCTAAAAAATTATGTAAAATGATTTATGGTTTTTATATCAGACTTTCTCGGAAGGCTTCATGAAGCATCTGCACATTTCATGGAACATGCATATTTTCAGGACAATTTATTTCCTGTGGAATATAGCTTCTCTACTCTAGTGATCTTTAACTATATGCACAATAAAATTCATGTTTTTTGTGACCAATCTATAAAGATGGCTAAATTAAAATAGTTAAACAGTAGAAAATTCCTAAAACGATTACTTCTCTCTTTGCCATTCTTTTAGAAGTCCCTTGAAGCCTTAGTGGTTCATCTTTCTTTTCCATTCTGTAGAAGAAAGGTACTTGTTTTTTCTATACTCCCTGATACAATTGCTTGGGTACCTTATTGTATACTTGTGTATGGGGACTTCTCCCTTTATCAATAAATTACTTCTTTCTTTTTTTTTTGGTAAAACCTTTATCAATAAATTACTTGTAAAATATATTTTGACCATTTTTTCATTGGCTTCACTAAAAGTTTGCAAGCATAGTTTCATTCCTCCTATTTAGATAAATTGAAGTGATTGCAGAAGTGAATTTTTTTTTGGGTCTTCAAAAATCAAGTTTTTGGCACATCATGACAATGAATATTATTCCTAAATTCTCTCTTTTTTTCTTCATTGTGTGTGTTGTTTTGGTAATATCTCAAAGCATTGTAAGAAACTTGTGATTGTGGACTGATATTATACTAGACAAATAGAATTAGCATAATTTTACCATTTGACAAGAAACTACCAAATCTTTCGTGTTTATGTTGGTGACATTTTTCAAAAAAAAAAAAAAGCATCTGTCATTCTACATCATGTTGTTTGTTGATGATCTTCGCACCTGTGAGAAAATTTCTTAATTCATAATGCTTAAATATTGACCCATCCACAGTCCTCCAATATATCTCTTAAGGATAAAATATAACTCTGCTTTTTGTTCATACTGCAGTGAGTTAGAGCTTAAGCCACAAGGGAAGCTTGTAGTGACTGTAGTGAAAGCAAGCGAATTGAAGAATATGGAAATGATTGGTAAATCTGATCCATACGTGGTTTTGTATATCCGACCTCTATTCAAAGTTAAAACAAACGTCATCAAGGACAACCTCAACCCTGTATGGAATCAAACATTTGAGCTGATTGCTGAAGACAAGGAAACACAATCAGTTATTTTTGAGGTTTTGATCAAACTGACTCTTATTCTAGTTATTGGATCTTCTGCTTCCTTCTTTTAACAGTTTCTGGTTGGATGTGATAAAGTAACTTATGTCTTTTACAACCTTTTTATGTTTATTTGTTCTAATGTGTCAGATTCGTATTCTTATAACTTTTCTATATATACCTGTGGTACCATCCAACTTGTATGAACAGAAACTCGATAGAAGTAACCTGACTAAAAAAGCCTACTCCTAATAGTGGTGGTCATGCCAGAGGTAATAAGATGGATTCATAATTCCCAGGCCCCCAACCTTAACATTTTTGTTCCTGTGCCTGCTTCCACTCTGCCTCCAGATTTTGGGGTCTCAACAGCCATTTGAGTCACAAACAATAATTCATGTAAATGATACATTTCAGAGGTGTGTGAGACGTCCTCACAACACTGAGGTGCAAAAAAGAGGTGTGATGCTCCTCTGAGGCATATTCCATTTTGCTTGAGGCATGCATCTTGATAAGCATGGCACATGCCTTGGTTAAAAAGAAATAAAAAATATGTATTTATAAAACAAAAAATAAGTTGAATTTAATAAACTAACATAATTCCGATGAGGATTAGCATCATTCCCACATTTGATCAAAACTGAGAAAGAGAGGGGCTTAGGAATCAAGCAAGGATCTTTCAATCCTTACCTACAATTTATGGATAAGCCCCTCTTTAGTGTGATTCTGACAGCCAAAGCATCCAATCAATTTGAGTGCTTCAATTGAACTACAATTAAAAAGTATCCTTTTCCCCCTCGTTTTCTTCCACCAGATTTTCCCCCCTTTTGATTTCTTTAGGGTGATGCAGGACCAAAAGGGAATGATCTAGTGTTCTGATACCAAATTGATGTAGGACCAAGGTTTATTTGTGGGTACGATTTCACTAAGATTTTGGTATGAACACAATGTTGATGAGTAGAATGGGGGTATTAATACTACTGTTTTTTTTTAATACTGACTTTTATAATGGATTTAAGAACAAAAAGAATTGTGATAGAGAAATATGCAGTAAAACAATGAAAAAAAAGTAAAGGAAGAAGATAATAAACTAGAATACACCAGTTGCTGCCTTGCAATTACACCTGGTGTTGAAACTTGAAAGCATCACACTTTCAAGTTGCTGGAGTCACACCAGAGAACAAAAGCCGTAGGACTTGGAATTTAAATTCAATCATCAATCATTCAATTAATTAAATTCTGTTACAAAGTATATATATATATATATTTTCCACATTAGATTTCCAAATCCCACTTCAACTCAACTATAAAAAAAAAAGAAGAAAAAATAGAACTCTAATATGGTTCATTCTCATCACAAATTCATACCCTACCAGTAACTTGGCTATAACTTTCCTAAATCACATCAGATTGCAAGATGTTGGATTTGTTGGAGAGGTATATGAATAATCTTTGAAACGATACAAAATAATGCCAATCGGGTATGTTTTGACCTACCAAAATAAGGCACAAAGAAAAGTGACGGACATGGAACTTTTACTTTCCTAAAATAAATAAACAAAACCTATTCTTCTTGGAAAATAATAATAATAATAAACCTTCAAACTAACTGACAAGAAACTAACCTAAATTAACCTAAAACTAACAAAACTAAAATATTACGACTAAAATACCTCTGCATAAGCCCATTAAATTTGAGTATGGGTTATTTCATGTTCCACCTCATTCTCTCCCTAGTTTGAAGAACTCGATGAGTTCTTTAGTGTTGCAAGAATAACAAAACAACTGGAACATTCAACCAAACTTTGAATATTTTGTCGCCTTTGTTCGAACATGCCTTTCCTCATCAGAAACCAGTTTGTGAACCTCAAAGAGATCTTTATACTTGTAGTGCAGAATTTCTGGAATTGTTATAACTTGAACCTTTTTCTCTTCTATTGATTGAAGTATTGTTTGATTCTCTAAGGGCTGAAGATGAAGAAGTTCAAGTGTTTCTTGTTGTGAGAAATCTAGTAGTTTTATCTATCGCCTCAAGTTTTGTGTTATTTGAGTAAGAGTTTGTGCGCAATTAGGATAAATGATTGTTCATTCTGCTTGATAAATCTGTTGGTGTCTCTTAACCCTTCTAAAAACCAATGGATTCAAGCATAGCTTACTCTCATCTAATGTTAATGCCTTTACTTTATGATCCTGACATTGGCAATGATAACAGTATTTTAGCATAAAAAATAATCGGACAACATTCCATATTGGCATCCACAGTGCAATATATGGCTTGAGCATAAGTGTATGACATTGTGTCAACACTTTCTGTTCCATTCATTATGCTTACTGACAACTGTATCTGTGATATTGAAAATGGTTGTCCTCCTAAGATGATGCCTTGATCAGGTTAAGTCTTATATCAGTGGGATTGGACCAGGATGTATAGGTCTTTTGCCATGCAACTGTAATAACTTTCTGACTTTTTCCTACGGTCCTACCAATGTTTGAAACAGTTTTGCATATTTGTTTAAAAGAATAAAAATAAAAATACATCTCCATCCAACTTTACTGACATGAGATTACCTATTTCTAGAAGGTAACATGTTAGGCCCCTTCTATTGTTCCAACAGTTTCAAGAGCCACTCTTCTTTTCTTTACCCTGTTTTGATGTGACAAATTTGTTGATGGATATTGATCACCAATTCAAATAATTTTTGTAAACCCTGCCAACAGGTTTTTGACGAGGATGTTACTCAAGACAAGCGATTGGGCATGGCAAAATTACCTTTGATTGACTTGGAACCTGAAACTCCAAAAGAGATTGATCTGAGACTGCTTCCATCACTTGATATGACAAAATTTAAAGATAAGAAGGATAGAGGAACTCTTACTTTGAAGGTACAAATATTTGATTTTCTACTGTCAAAATTTCCCCTTTTTCTGGGTAAAATAAATATGCCCCATCTTGTAATCAACAATTATTCTTTAAACAAACATTATTGCTTTACATGGAAACGAGAGAGAGAGAGAGAGAGAGAGAGAGAGAGAGAGAGAGAGAGAGAGAGAGAGAGGCTCCCTGATGCAGGAGCATATTTGTTAAGAAAAAGAAGTTGGAAGATCATGGATAGGCCCAAACCTTAAAGAAAAGGGCCTAAAAATTACTAAAGTGGTTGCTTTGAGTAGTTAGGATCTCTTTCCAGAAGGTTTTATTTATTTTAGGGTTATTTTATTTGTGTTTTATTTTATTTTAAGGTTGTTTCTAGATTTTATTTAGGGATCTTTTCAATGTAACCAGGCCCTAAAGGCATTGGAAAAGGGAAATGATTGGTTAGGTTGTTATGAAGTATTTTTCAGGGTCTTAAATGCAATATTAGGGAGTTTTATTTCTACACTTTATTTAGGGATCTTTTCAATGTAACTAGGCCCTAAAGGCCTTGGAAAAGGGAAATGATTGGTCAAGTTGTTATGAAGTATTTGTCAGGGTCTTAAATGCAATATTAGGGAGTTTTAGGAAGTCAAAGTTATAATCAATTTCTATTTGGAATCTAATTGGTATAGGAGTCCAAGTTGTCTTAGAAGTCTTAGTATAGGAGTCCAAGTTATCTTAGGAGTCTGTGAAGTCAAATCTATAAATAGAATGGGTTATTAGTTTGTAATCAGTTTTTGATATTGAAATAAAGAAGTGTGTTGAGTCCCATGAGTGGGCAGGTGTATCTTTCTTGGGTTGTAGCCGTGGGCTCCCCAAGTATCTCTCCTCCTTTCTTTTCTCCATCCCACGAGTAAGTGGTTTCTTCTGTCTCTCTTTCCTCTTCCCTTCCATGATCTCTAGTTCTTCTCCCTCCTCTTTCTTTCTTGTTTTGCTTTCTTTCTTCTTATTTATCATCGTTTCTTGCTGTTTTCTTCATTCCACCATTAAAGAACCTTCAAGAACTTATCAAGAACCAATCTTAGTTCTTGAATTAAAACCTCTGACAGCAATTTCCCTATATAATTTTATATATCAAATTATATCCAAATAATCTGAACGTTGGGACATAGGTACATTTTAGAGCTAAGATTCACCCTGCCAAAACGCAAAAAAAATTTATACATGGATAGGGATATTTTGGTCATTTTGCACCTCTACCCCTGAATTTCCATAATTGATTTTCTGGGGTTTTCCCTCTCCTTGTTTTCTTGTCTAGATCCTTTTAATTCTATTTCTTACTTTATGTTCTAAGTTTCTCTTCAATTTACTGGTGTTTGGGGTGTTTAAGAAACTTTCTTGATTCTTTAATTCTGTCATAATCTTCTTTCCCCACCATCTTACATCAAATTTGTTATCAGAGCATTAGGTTATCAATTGGTTCCGTTCTAGCTGTGTTCCTATAGAATTTCGTAAGATATGGTTGAGGTTAGAACTAAATTCTCTCTCCTATTCAAGAAACTATTGAGGATTCTAATCAATGACTGTTTTGAGGAGAATTTGATCTCTACAAGAGTGGTGGAGAAGATCTTTAAGGAATGAAGAAGACTGAATTTATTGTAGGTATGTTGAAGATTTTTTTTTTATTCAGTTTACCATGGGACGATATGAGGACAGTGCAAAATGTCAAGTTTTTGCAGAGGATTGTGGAGTGATTATCAACAAGCATTGGATTGCGGAAAGATTTGCTACGTATGATGCAGAGACATGTATATTGAAGCTTTTCGGCTGTGGTCTATGGTGTTGTCTTAAAACACTACTGCAACAACCTATTCCAAATGTCTCATCTAGTCCGGAAGAGACTACACCAAAGGAAGATTCTTCTCTAGAAGTGGAGTCTTCTAAGGACCATGGATCAGCTGAAGCCACCATTGATCTTCATGACACCAAGGAACACCTAACCTTGTTGGCCCAACAAGGTGAAGTCCTACAAGATGTGGAGTTCATCATATCCTATTCCCCTTTACTTCAAGATCAAGATCAACCAAATGGAAGTCTTCTTCAACAAGTTTGTGATCGAACTTCTTTCAACCCAGGGAGATTGATGCATGAGCATATTTTGTCAAGAAAAAAAAAGCTAGAAGATCATGGTTAGGCCTAAACCCAAAGAAAATGGCCTAGAAATCCCTAAAGCGGTTGTTTTGTGTAGTTAGGGTCGTTTCCAAAAGGTTTTATTTATCTTAGGGTTATTTTATTTGGGTTTTATTTTATTTTATGGTTGTTTCTGAATTTTATTTAGGGATTTCTTTTCAATGTAACCAGACCCTAAAGGCTTTGAAAAAAGGAAATGATTGGTTAGGTTGTTATGAAGTATTTTTCAGGGTCTTAGATGCAATATTAGGGAGTTTTATGAAGTTATGAAGTTATAATCAAATTCTATTTGGAATCTAATTAGTTTAGGAGTTCAAGATGTGTTAGGAGTCTTATGAAGTCAAGTCTATAAATAAAATGGGTTATTAAGTTGTAATCAGTTTTTGAGATTGAAATGAAGAAGTTTGTTTTGAATCCCATGAGTGGGAAAGTGTATCTTTCTTGGGTTGTAGCCATGAGCTCCCCAAATATCTCTCCTTTTTTTCTCTATCCCACGGGTAAATGGTTTCTTCTCTCTCTCTCTCTCTCTCTCCCCTTATCCTCCCCGATCTATCCTTCTTCTCCCTCCTTTTTTTTCTTTCTTTGCTTGCTTTATTTCTTCTTATTTATCATCCTTTCTTGCTGTTTTCTTCATTCTACCATTAAAGAACTTCCAAAAAATTATCAAGAGTTAATCTTGATTAAATTCTTGAAGTTCTTGAGTTAAAACCTCTAATAGCAACTTCCCTATATAATTTTATATATCCAAATAATCTGAAATTTGGAATAGAGGTATATCTTAGACCTAAGATTCACCTTGCCAAAGCACGAAATTTTCTAATGCACGAATAAGGGTATTTTAGTCATTTTTTACCTCTACCCCAAAATTTACAAAATTGATTTTTTGGGTTTTTCTCTCCTCTTTGTTTTTTGTTCTTTGTTCTTGTTTTCTTGTCGAGATTCTTCTAATTCTATTCCCTACTTTCTTTTCTAAGTTTCTCTTCAATTTACTAGTGTTTGGAGCATAGTTGCAAGGAAGTTTGGTATAAGGTGAGAAACTTGCTTTCTGCGATGCTCGTTTGGGAAGCTAATTCTATTCCACTTCCCCAAGTAGTGGGCATGCTTCCCAAAAGTGGAAAGCTTGGAGAAATAAGTGAAAGCCATCTAGGGAAACGAGTGAAAGTCTCTGGAAAAGTGAGTGGAAACGTCTAGAAAACTAATTGAGAAGCGATCCAAGAAACAATATTGTCTTTTATTTGATGTAAATCCTATGCTGTTAGCATTAAATAAAATATTATCTACGAGATTTAGTAATAATTTTGTAGGGAAAAAAAAGATTTAGAATTGAATTTAATGTTTATAGTATTTTATTCCAATCTAATAAAAATGATTCAAATCTGATGGTTTTTATACAAAGTCTTCTGTAGTCTGACTCTACGATGTAAGTTATTTACAAAAACATTTATGTATGGTAAAATCTAAGGTATGGTGGGTCATACTAGTAACAAATGGTTGCATATTGATTTATATGTTATGATTCTTTGTACTTTCTTTAAGTTTATTCACTTTATTGTATTGTAGTTGAAATTATTTATTACAATTTATAGTTATTTATTTTATTATCTTTTTTCACTTGTCACTTCCCAAGAATTTATTGAGCCTTACTTCCCGCTTCTCACTTTCGCATTGCTTCCCGCTTTGGCTTCTCACTCCGGTAACTATGGTTTGGAGTGTTTAAGAGATTTAATTTTGTCCTAAACTTTCGGAAGCTTCTTTCCCCACAATTGTAGATCAATCCCATGTTCTATTGTGAGTCCCCAAAGGTAACCCTCTATGCCCTTCCCCAGAAGATGGCATTGGAGGAATTCTTCATGACAAAAGGGACCACAGGAAAGACAGCAGCAGTGTGCAAGCATTCTCACACATCTGTTGAATCCGTTTCTTCAATAGAGCTAGAGAAAGCTTGAAACACAACGATGTGAACCATCTTTCACCCCACTTTCCACTGCAAGTACAGTCCAAACATCTTTTAATGTCCTCTTCAAATGATGTCACTCTTGCTGGAATGCTTTGGTCCACCACTTTCTTGATATGGATTTCACTGTTCTGATCATATGCTATGGCTTGTTCGATCTATTGTCACACTGCATCACTGCCTAATACTGGTTCAGAAAACTTCTATCACCAGTTCCCTCTTTCAATTCTTAGACATTTTTCTTGATCATGTGAAGCAATGTACCATAAGAGTATTTAACTAATGATATGTGTGTAAGATATATGTGATAAGGCTTTGTTGAGTTGAGTATATGTGCCTAGGATTGGGCTTTAACAACCATAGATGATGATACTGTGGCAACAACATATTAGCCCCGTTGAAGTCACATGATAATGCAGCTAGGTTCAAAGGGGAGTTAAAAAGAGAATAATGATGATTCATCCTGACAGCTGTCACATAAATAATCCATTACTACCAGATACTTCATTTCTCTTGCATGATATATTTGTGCATTTTATTTGTTTGCTCGTCTTGGATGTATTTAAATCAAGTTAGGACTGGATTGGGTATACAGGTGTTGTACCATCAGTTCAACAAGGAAGAGCAGTTGGCTGCCCTTGAAGAAGACAAGAGGATACTAGAACAGAGAAAGAAACTGAAAGAAGCAGGGGTGATAGGGAGCACGATGGACGCACTAGATGGAGCAACTTCATTGGTTGGGTCAGGGGTCGGGCTGGTGGGCACTGGCCTTGAAGCAGGAGTAGGACTGGTTGGGAGTGGCATCGGTGCAGGGGTCGGGCTTGTTGGGAGCGGCATCGGTGCTGGAGTTGGTTTTGTCGGTAGTGGTCTTGGTGCTGTGGGCAGTGGCCTGAGCAAGGCTGGAAAGTTCGTGGGCAGGAGCATAACTGGACAGTCAACCAACTCCAAGAGGAGTGGTAGCAGCACTCCAGTGACAGAAGCACCAGAAAATGGTGGGGCAAAGCCAGCATAAGCGTTCCTATATGGCTAAGGCTATAAGGCTTTAGTGCTTGTAACGTGATCTTTGGATTTGTATGCTTTAAAATTCGGTGGAGAGACAAGTTCCTTTTTTCCCCACTCTTAAATCCTTTTTTGCTTTATTTGGAAATAAATCCTGTATATGTATATTGTCCAAATTAGTTCCATCCCCACATTCTGAATCCCAGTTGTGTTCTAAAGCCTCTACTAATTTCAGGGCGGAATCCGTGGGAACTCATTCCTTTGTATGTCTCAGAGATTTTATATTCTTGCCAACGATCTGAAGACAGTGTTTAATATGCTATCAGTGGGTGTACCTAAAATCCAATGCAGTTTCTTTACTGGTTTAGGTAGATTCTTAAATGATCAAGCAACCAAAAGGTATTTTTCATGGGAGACCCTAAACCCTAAAGCCCCTTGTAAAGAAAATAGCAGTTGCAAGTTGCAACAAACATTCAACATTGGAAACAAAAGCAACTTTTTTCCTTCTTTAAAGTCCTCTGAAACTATTGGTTGACTTTGGCTTAGATGACCTCACACCCCTTTTCTGTGAAGTAATGAGTCCAACGGCCAATAACTCGTATTCCATTACAAGTTTAATTACCAGTCTCGGATTTGATCTGGATCCCTTCAGATTTAAATAGAAAGTCAACAACCAGGTCCTGGAGGAAATAAATTCATCCATCTTTTAAACCCAACATTTAAGACTATATTAACTTCCTAGCACAGTGGACGTTGCATGCCACTGCTTAAGATGGAAGCATCTTGGCTCCAAAAACTCTATAATTTAAGACCGCATTGTCTTCAATCGCCATTGTCATCCAAACTTGTACCACTTTGCAACCAGTCTATAAGATTACCGAAACACCCCTCGATATTTTTAAATCATCCACCATACTATTTTGTGAAGAACAATTGATCGCATGAGCCTGACTTCATGTCAGAAGACCTCTGCCAACAGCTGAATTGGGGCAATTCTATTAGTGGGTTGCACCATTTTATTCCTATCCAATGGTTGCTAGAGGTGGTCTCATGTAATGACTACTCAAGTGAATTGCATGGTAATGATTTCATAGACCATAACAAGCAAAAGCCATATCTTTTGAGTTACTTCCCAATGAAACTAAATCTAATTTAAATGAACTTTATCATGATTTTCTAGTGTTAAACAAAGAATCAATCGTCTAAGTATCAAAGTTTTCAGCTCTACTAATACTATGGACCTACTTATCCCGCTGCCCTAATGCCTTAACTTTATACATCTAGGATTACATCATCTACACGTTATATCAACATAAAAATCGTGAAGATCAGCGTTTATAAAATATATAATAAACACAGTTGAAAAAAAAAAAAAAAAAAGTAAAATAAAAACTTGTCACAACATAGATTCAGTTGCTCCACAGTCTAGAGAGCAAAACTCAAGTATCAGACGACTCCAAAGCAGAATGAGATGTTGATAGCAATTGGAGCTCAAACCTTCAACCAAGTAGTTGAATGTGATTTTCCTCCTGAACAGGAAATCCCCAGCATTGACAAAGCAGAGAGCATGATAGCTCATCAGCCAAAACCAGGAGGCACATCGGGGTCCTCATCACTACCATCACATGGCTGCTTATGATCTACAAATGAAGCAAAGCCAGGTGGAACACTGAGATCACAGTAATTCGGCTGCAAGTCAGCTTGTGTACACTGGAGTTCTCCCTTTTGTTCCTTGCCTGGCATTTCTCGGTCATGAGGCATGGGAAGTTCTGGCTGCTCTTTGTGTTCTTGACTGTGGACTATCTGATGATTTGACATAGAGAAACCTGGTGGTTCTTTTGGTTCAGTGTCTGATGATGTATCATCTCTTTCACAGGCAGATGTTGTGGGAGAAGTATTACTGACAGCTCCCTTGTCAACTGATCTTGATTCATTAGCAAAGGATATTTGTTCCACTTCCTTCCCTTTTGGGTTTGCTAATTTATTATACACAGATTGTACTGTATCTGAAATTTCACTTTTCATGCCATCAGTTGATCTGATTACCGCCCACACCCCATCTGAAATCTGCCCCATCACTTTGTTCCTATGGAGGTCAAAAACAAAACCAATGGCTTTAGTTGTGTGGAAGTCTCTGTCTACAAAGCAAAAGAAAAAAAAAAAAGTTTAATGACAAGAATGATGGTTCCCTTCCTAATGCAAATGATTAGAAAATATAACCTCCATACTACTTGCATAACTGTAGGTATCTTTACAATTTATAGCTGGAGAGAGAATGAAGTAAAAACATTAAAAGCAGATTCAAAAGATATCTGCAACTTACCCAATCTCTTCATGAATGGCATCAGAAAGCTGTCTAGGTTTCAAATTCTCAGCTCCTGCACGATTAAGTGTTGCCGATTGTTTCACCATCAAACTAATATCATTACGCAAGTCTTCCTGCAGTAGATGCCTTGTTCAATAATAATGCCTCAGAACTTTATCACACACACCCACACTCACACATTTCCTACAGAGAAAATTCTTTGATGAGGTTTGTGGTGTGTCAATAAGGATCAAATCAGAATCTTAGGGTCTAAACTGTATTGTGCTTCGTCCTTCAATCTTTTGATTACAATAATTCAACTTAGCCAAATCATTTCAGTAATGCTTCCAAAAAGATTAACAATCATAGAAGCTTTCACCAAGATGAGATAAATTCCCATCTACATGCGAAAGTAAAAACGGCATATACCTTGATAGAACAATACCAGAAACAGAAAAGGAAGGAAGTTTACAGATCAATGCAGAGCAAAGAAAATGGCTTTATATACTAAAGGGACACAAAAAGAAGTAAAAGGAAACCTGCGTTAAAAATAAAATATAAAAAGTTTTTTCCTAATGGAAACATATTAGAAAAATATGCGCCAAATAATCTCTGAAAATTAAAATGTTGAAAACATATAAGAGTCTCACTCCAGTGACTGAGATTACATCACTCCATATGGTAACTCCACATGTAGCAGCATTTAAATGATGTACCCAACGTCACCTATAACTATAAAGTTTTATGTCTACAAGAACTGGATAATCAAATCTTTCCACACATAATCTCATGTGTATGATATCTTATCTGTAAAAGTATATGAAGGTATAATTGTCTAAATGACTATATTTGGTTTATGAACGCTTCCCTTAACAAATACTGACCACCGAACCCTGTCAGGGGCGGACACATCAGCGTTGAAAAGTGATTTTCATTTTTTTGGGGGGCGCATATTACTTTTCGGCGTTGATGTGCCCACTGCCTGACAAGGAGCAGCGGTTAGCATTCATTAAGGTGAGCGTTTTTTATACATTCACGTCTTGTATACATGCCGTATATCTATTGTATACGGCATACAGTCAGAATATATATAAATAATATGTTGTGAGTGTGGGTTGAGATAACCCTACACTCTGTGTGTGTGTGTGTGTGTGTGTGTTCTTCATGGTTTATTGCAAGAATAAACTTCAACTTGGTATCAAAGCACCGGGGATGCAATCGGAGTTGAAGACATCACAAGAAGGATTGAAAACCAGGGTTGACATTAGTGTCCATACAGCTAACGTCAACTAAGTTGTACAAGTGTTAGAGCTCAAAAGTTTTAGGATATTGATTGATATGAATTATCAATACTTGTGATCAATTTTTTACAAATTTTCTTATCACCATATGGCTATTTTTCGAAGATGTTTTGTTTGAAAATCGAAAAATCCAGATTTCAGTAAAATGATCAATCTGGAATTTTTTTTGTCAAGGTTTTCTGCAACTAGATGGGTCGTTTTTTAAGTGTTGAACCCATAAGAATTGGTCCCACCTCATTTGGTTAAGATTTGAGGGAGTTATGTGAATTCAGTCCCTATATTGACACCATTGAGTTTTTCCCCTTTATTTTGTTTGATTTTTTTTTCTATAAAATAAAGTCATGCAGGGTAATGACTATGGCGACTGTAAGGGAGTATGTGGCCGCTGTTTTGAACATGCTGTGGACCTCAATTGGAGGCTTGTTGATCATGTCTAGGGTTTCAGACCCCTCAGGAAGCCTATATAGGCCTCTGTAATCGTGATCTATGTTGATAGTGGTTGTGTAGCCGTGTGAAGTACTTACCTATGTCGGTGTTTATTTTTTATTCGGATTGTAAGGTCGGGGTGTTGTTCGTGCCGTAGTATTGATATGGTGCAGTAGCCGCCCAATAGCATGTCTGATGTTAGTGAAACCTCAAATCCCTCAGGGAGTATTGATGTTAGTGTGAGCAGCAAACCCCCCCCTCCCATGTTCCGAATGCGATGATTACCACCGCCAAACTTGATGGGACAAACTATTTGGCTTGGTCTCAGTCTGCCCTTCTATATATTAGTGGCAAATACAAGGAAGACTACATTCTAGATGATACGGTTACTCTAAGTGTGACTGACCTGAAATATCGCAAGTGGAAGACTGATAATACTACGGTCATGTCTTGGCTTCTACATTCCATGAAACTTGAGTTTAGTTGCCACTACCTCTTCCTTAAGACAACCAAACATATATGGGATTTTGTAGCTTAGACTTATTCAGAGGCCCGAAATACAGCAAAAGTATATAAGCTAAAACAGAGCATTTCTCAGTTGAAGCAAAGACACCTCCCCTTAGCAACCTATTACTCCTCTCTCAAACAGTTGTGAGAGGAGATGGATCACTTCTTAACATTTTGGCCTAAATGTAAGGAAGATATAACAACCTATGCTAAGCATGTTGAGAAATTATGTATCTATGAGTTGTGAGCTAGTTCAATCCAAAATATGAGCAACTGTGAGTTACCATCCTTGGTAAGGATCCACTTCCCTCACTCAAAGAGGTGTATGTCTACCTCCATAGGGAAGAAAAACATTGCAGCACTATGATTTAGCTTGCTGAAATAGAATGCTCAGAATTGATTTCGTCATCTTAGAGGGGCAGTAGAAGAGGCAGTACCTGAGACCGTAGTGATCGATTTGGCAGTAGTTATGATGATCGTGACAAGCTGAAATGTGAGTACTTTGCAACCACGGGGTACAAATTGGAGGGTAAATTAGAAACAAATTGTTTGGAGCATACTATAGTAATAAGGCTTAAAGGCCAAGGTTAATTTAGGGTTTTAGGTTTTTATTTATTGTAAGTTGTAATCCCGTCACTTTTAGCCCAAATTTCTAATGTTAAAACTTGTCTTTTTTGCTTAATTTTGGTGTCATCACAAAGGTCATTCAATTACCTCTCCAATGAAACTAAGATTTTGCAAATTCGATGTAATTTGCAAAAGTTATGACCAAAATACCAAGGTGATATTAATAAGTGACAAAAACAGAGTTAGGGAATCTAAGAGTCAAATTGCTAGCCCCATGGAGGGTTGGTTGACAGCCTCCTTGGGAGTATTTGTTTTAGTGCTATTAGGATTCTATTTTATTAGGAAAGGGTTAGATTTAGGAAATTGGGAAGGAGTTTTGGTTTTAAGAAGTTTCTAAGTTATTTAGTTGTTAAATAGGACCTTATTGTAATCTATATAAGGGGATACACCCCCAAAAGCTTATGGAATGAATTACTGATGAATAAATAAATTTTTTCACAAAGGCACATGTCTGGTCTTCTTCCCCTTTTCAGTGATTGGAAAACCCTAGGTGAAACTCCTAGGTTTTGGGAAAGCCTCTTGATGAGAGGCCTAGTGTTATCTTGATGCAAACATTAGAGGACATGTGGACCCACATGGGTCATGGTGGGATCCACTCAAGAAGACACATGGGGGAACAACATTAACACATCCTCTAAAGTTAAAAATGCTAATTAGAGTCTTCCTAGTCCTTTTACTGTTTATTTCATAATTTTATAAGTTATTAGAGTTTGGGACATTGCTAATTAAAGTCTTCCATTTCCACTTGTCTACAAGAAATTAAGTGGAAAGGGAAAAAGGCTAATGAAATTGATGGCTTCAAACTTTGATACATAGGAGACAAGCCAATAACAAAAATGGGATAGGAATAATAGTAGATAAAGATCTAAAGGAAGAAGTTGTAGATGTTAAGAAAATAGGTGATCTGATTATAGCAATTAAATTTGTCTTAGAAAAAGAGATATTTAACATAATTAGTGCTTATGCACCTCAAGTAAGACTAAATAAAACTACTAAAATACAAATTTGGCAAAATATGGATGGATTAGTTCAGGGAATTCCCAAGTCTAAGAGAATATTTATATGAGGTGACTTAAATGGACGTATGGGGAAAACTAGTGGCGGATATGAGAGAGTCCATGGAGGATATGGATTTGGAGAAAGGAATGCAGCTGAAGAAGTAATCCTAGAATTTGCAATGGCACATGATCTTGCAACAACAAATACATATTTCATAAAGAGGGAGGAACATTTGGTTACTTTCAAAAGTGGGCCAAATAGAAATCAAATAGACTTTTTTCTTACTAAGAGACTAGAAATGTCAATATGTAAGGATTATAAGATTCCATGGGAGCGTTTAACCACACAACATAAGCTAATGGTGTTAGATGTTCATATTGAAAGATGGAAAAGAAAGAAACAAGTAATTAATGACACAAGAATTAGATGGTGGAACCTAAAAAATAAAAAATTTGTGAAATTTAGAGACAAATTGAAAAACGAGGGGAAATGGAATTTGGAAGAAGATATAAATGTCATGTGGAATAAAATGGTTGGCTACATTAAAAGAGTAGCAAAAGAGGTTCTTGGAGAATCTAAAGGGAAAGTGCAACCATCTAAAGAAACTTGATGGTGGAATGATGAAGTCCGAAAAACCATTAGAGATAAAAGATATTGTTCTAAGAATTGGCAGAAGACTAAAAATAAAGAAGACCCAGAAATATATAAAAATGCTAGAAAAGAAGCTACGAAAGCTGTAAGTGATGCAAAATTCAGGGCATATGATGGCCTTTCTCATAAGTTAGGTACTAGGGAGGGTGAGATGGGTGTATATAAACTAGCAAGAATAAGGGATAGGAAATGTAGAGACCTAGACCATGTTAGATGCATTAAAAGTGAGGATCAAAGAGTTTTAATAAAAGATGAAGAGATTAAAGTAAGGTGGAGGAGCTATTTTAAAAAATTATTAAGTGAGGATCATGTAGGGAATGTCGGTTTAAGAATCGATAGGGTAGAGGAGATTAGAGATCATAGATATCTTTGTAGGATTGGAGTGTTAGAAGTAATAGAGGCTTTGAAGAGGATGAATATATGAAAGGCACTAGATCCAGGTGGTATCACAATTGAGGCTTGGAAATGTAAGGGAGATGATAGCTTGTCATGGTTAACTTAGCTTTTTAACAAGATCATTAGAACTAAAAAAAATGTTGGATGAGCGGAGGAAAAGTATTGTGCTTCCTATATACAAAATCAAGGGGATATTCAAAATTCCACCAACTATCGTGTGATCAAGTTTATGAACCATACAATGAAAGTATGGGAGAAGGTGATTGAACATTAATTAAGATGTGAAACTAGAGTGTCTGAAAACTAGTTTGGATTTATGCCTAGGAGATCAACAACTAAAGCTATTTCCTACTTCAGTGATTAATGGAAAAGTACAGAGAAAAGAAGAAAGATCTTCACATGGTCTTTTTTGACCTAGAAACGGCATATGATAGAGTATCAAGAGAGATCATTTGGTAGCTTTTGAATAAAAAAGGGGTCTCAAGTAGATATATTGACTTAGTTAAGGATGTATGATAGAGCGATAACTAGTGTTAGCACAATCAGGGGAGTGACAAGTGAGTTTGCCATCACAGTAGGCTTGCACTAAGGGTCAACATTGAATCCGTACTTTTTTGTCTTGGTTATGGGTGAGTTGACTAGGCATATATAGGAGGATGTACAATGGTGTATGTTGTTTGTTGATGATGTTGTGTTGATTGATGAGACTAGAGAGGTGGTAAATTCCAAGTTAGAACTATGGAGGGATGTATTAGAATCAAATGATTTTAGGGTAAGCCGGACTAAAACAAAGTATATGGAATGCAAGTTTAGCAAAAATAGGAGTAGAAATGAGGGATTAGTTAGAATTGATAACCCGGAGAGACCATTTTCATTATATTGGTTCAATCATGCACAAAGATGGAGATATTGTAGATGAGGTTGTTGATAGAATTAGAGCAGGAAGGTTGAAGTAGAGATATGCTTTTGGAGTATTGTGTGATAAATGAATATCACTAAAATTGAAGGGAAAATTTTATAAAACAATTATAAGACAACCCATGCTTTATGGAGCAAAATGTTGGGAAGCCAACAAATAACACATACATAAAATGAGAGTGGCTGAAATGAGGATATTGAGATGAATGAGTGGCAAGACTAGAAAGGATAGAATTGGGAATGATTCCATTCATGGGAGCTTAGGTGTAGCACCAGTAGGTGATAAAATGAGGGAATGTCAACTAAGATGGTTTGATCATGTGCAACGAAGACCAATGACTGTGCCAGTGAGAAGGAGTGAGATGATGCAAGTTGAAGGTGCTAAAAGGACTAGAGGAAGGTCAAAATTGACTTGGGTGGAAGAAGTAAGGAGAGACATGGCAGTTTGTAATTTAATTACAAATATGGCCCTAAATGGAGTGGAATGGCGGAACAAGATTCTTGTAGCCAACCCCAAATAGTTTGGATAAGGCTGTTTTTTTGTTTTAATGGATATAATGTAGTGATATTATTTATGCTATCATGAAGCTGATTTGCTCTGAGTTACTAATCCATTTTACACAAAAAAAAATTCAATAGCTAACCGAACAATAGTATAGCAGAAACTCTTAATGCGATCAGGCTTCTTTGTCTCTAAGCAAGTGAGCATTCATGATGGATTCCTTGCTTATACACACAAACCAATGTATAATATGTATATCCATACATACATACATATAAATTTCTTAGCTTTTATTTTTATCTTTGCGCATTTTGCATGTGTGCCCCTATGATTTAATGTTGTTGCATTTACCCTTCATGTTCTTGAATTTTGCATCTGTCCAGTATGTTATCTGGATCTTTGCATCCATAATACCTTTACCACTAAAAACACCATTTCCCATTAGTTTAAAGAGTTAAATGATGAAAATGTCCTCATTTTACACTCCCCCAACTCTATTTAATTCCTCATTTCATTTTCCCATGTTGGACACCAGGACACACATCTGTGTATTAGCTATCCTAAAGTTGTTTTAGAAGATCCACTGACAACTTACAATGTTGCTGCATGTAGGTTCTCCAAAATTAAGTTTTATTCTCCTATGATGGCTGTAGTGTTTTGAATTCTGGACTGGAACGGATCATAAGGTTGAATAGGTTGAACTGTCACCTGGATCCTTTTGTGGTTTAGGTGAAACACCAAACAAGTGGTGCACAAAAGCACAATTCAAAATAACAAGAATTGTTCAGCTTGGGTGGTTGAACCATCAAACCATCCGATCCGTTCTTCAAGGTTGATTTTCCTAGGTTTGAAGAACTGAATAGTATTTGTTTGTTTAGGAGATAAGCATTTTTTTTTCCGACACAATTATTGATACTATCTGTTCATCTGCTTTCCTTCTATCATTGGTTGGGCTTGGTAATAGGAGATAGGCATTTGTTCATTTTCTGTCTGGTTCAAAAATTGAGTATTTAGTGGTCCTCTTTCTGAAAATATTAATTAATTGTGTGGTTGTTGGAGAGAAAAATTCTTCTTCATTTATGGTTTGATACTATTAATGACTATCTGTTGATCCTCTTTCTTTAACTTTTTAATTGATCCACCACAGTTTTAGGAGGTTTATGTTTTTTCCTTTTTGGTTTGGTATAGCTTTTTTCATTTGGTCATGGCCACATGGGCCTACATCATCACATTGCCAACCCGAGCACGTGACTTTCATTGTGGACTGTTCACCCCAAACCCCCCCCCCCCTCCCAGGGATTCGATCCTGGGTCTTCCCTAGGGAAGACTGATGCCGCAGCTACCCAAGCACGGGGGTGTTGGCTTGGTTTGGTATAGTTGGTCCTCTTTTATTTCTAACTTTTATATAATTGTGCATGATTTTATGATATTAATATTTATTCTTGGTTCAATACAGTTAATGACTATACATTGACTTGTTTAATCTTCCCTTATTTTTATATTTTTTTTCTTTACTATTTTATTTATGATACAATGAGGTGATCACTTCAAGTAAGTTCCTTTGTCTGTATTTATCTCTCAGCAGAAAATCCCAGAGCTAAATAATCTTGAGTGGTATCAAACAATGTACAAGGTGAAATGTCTCCAAGAATTGGAGTCAGTAAGTGGTTATTAAGTATGTGGTTAATTTAAATTAGTTTTCTTCATAGTATTTCAACCACATGACTACTGTTTCAAGAATGTTTATTCCGTCTTTTCCAAGATTTTTTTGCTTTTTGTGTGTATGTGTGTTGGGGGAGGGGGGGGGGGGGCTTGATAAACAGTACTTGGCTCCCATATCATGTCGGACATGCTTTAATGGCTGTTGAGAGAATTTCTAAACAAACGCATGGACCTGCTTAAAATTATTTAGGAGTTTCTGTCTTTATCTTGAGAGCATCTACCAAGGGTGAAATAACATATAATCATCACAAATAAGATATAATAACTATATTTGGATACAGGGTGAATGCAAAAGGGAACTTCACACATAAGAGCTCACCAATTCTGATGGAAAGTGACAGTTCTTAATGCAGTAGGCCTACAAGACTAGCCACATTATAAGAATTAGGCTGGCTTGCTGGGGATCCTACACCTGTAAGTTTGTAGTTTATAACTTTATTTTAGAATTTAACTACTTGGCAGTTATAGCCATGATAGAGTGGAATAACAGAACAGGATTCATGTAGCTGACCCTAAATAATTGGGATAAGATTTCGTTGAGTAGTTGGGTTGACTTTTAATTCCTAGGGATATATATGTGTGTGTGTGTGGTGGACGAGGGGGGGTTAATGCATGCTTTGTTTTTAATGCAATTCCTATTTTTATTTGAGGATGATTTGAATTGGAAAGAGGAGAGGAGGCTGCTGTCCCCAACTCCCATGTGAAAATATGTAATCTTTACTTTTAAAAGTGGTGAAAATAGGTTTCTTAAGAAAAGAAGTTGTAGTGAACCTGTTTTAGGTTTGATATTGGCCATGCTGGTAAGATTAAGTGTAAGGGGAGTTTATGCAGGGATACTACAGCTTTCTTTTTAAGTGGGAATTAGTCAATATTTAATAACCGAAGTTCATATAGTAGCATCCTTTTTTATGGAGTTGGTGCATGTTGTGATCTTCTATTGATGAGATTTGTGAAAACGGGGGTGGGAAATGTATTTATCTTGTAGTTTGTCTTAAACTTATCAGTTGGAATTTGGTTTTCATAAAAGCTATCTAATACATTTTTATTTATATAGCTATATATTCATTTATTTATTTATTTGATTTTTCTCCAAGGAAAAATTGAATGAATGGATAACAATGAGGCAGCAGGACGGAGTAAGAATAACAGGAGAAGAGATTTCAGCATATCTTCAGGTTTTTATGACATCCACTTCTTTCTTGAAATCTTTTTTCAAAAATTATTGTTTATTTGTTCTTTACTCTTTATTAACAACTGGCTGATCCTGTTTTTGACCATTGTATTTCTTTTTATAAACATGGATACATCCTCAATACTTCATGATGGATCGGTTTAGTTTCTTAGTCCATGATGGATTAGATTTGCCAAATGTTAAAGAAGGCATAATACTTCACCTTGTTGTACTTAGTTTGTTAAGATCAGACTTTTGCACCAGTGCTGGCAAAGAAAAAAATAAAAATAAATTGTTGTGTGCCTGATACTGCATCACAAACAGAGACCACCTTGACCTTTTTTTTTTGGGTAAAGAGGACCCACCTTGACCATAGTTTTAGATTGTTTCATCATCCAGACGAGGAAATGTATTTGTTATCAACCTTAGATTTCTGTTCAAATGATTTCTACCCTGATGGTTTGAAGTGGGACTATGGGAGTGCTTCAATAAATGTTTTTGCTACATAATTGAAATTTCAAAACTCTATATGGTTTTCATGGTTGACTTGTTTGTATAACTTAATGTACAGAGTGAGCTTGATAATAGTGGAGTAGAAGCGCCCTTTTCCCCCATATCTCAGCGCCAGCAATACCTAATTCCTAACTCCCAAATGTCCTCAGCTCCAAGCTCTCAAATGCAACAGGGAGCATTTATACCTGCAACAGGTCTTCAGGGTCCATCAATGGAATTCAATATGGACCAATCCAAGAATTCTTTTTTTCCCGATGCTCTTTCTACTCCTGTTAAAGGGAGTACACCTTTTGAAGTAGCGGACTACTCTGAAATGGTGACGCGTTGCATGCAATTGAAGGATCAAGAATTATGACTGACACCATTGCACTGTTTCACAGGTTGATGAGTTCATTCGCCAGTCTTCCTGTTATTGACTGTTATTATATGTTTCTGCATGTTCATTGCTTGGATCTTGTTCTCTCTTCCCCCCACCTTTTATCTGAGGCTTGGTCCTTGATGCTTGGATTTAATCTGAATGTCAATTCCTGGAGAATGACCTTGGATGGTTTATAATTTAGTTGTAATATTGTATGCTGTGTTTGAAGTAATAGTTTTTATTTGTTTAATTTTTACCCCTTAAGAAACGTGATCTTCTCAGTTTACTTCTATGCTGAAGCAGAAGGTGGCCTGGTTGAATGGATGGTGTGACTCATGGAGTGATATTTGAACTCTCTCTCTCTCTCTCTCTCTCTCTCTCTCTCTCGTCTGGTAATTCTATAAATGGACCATGAATTGCTTCAAACTACCTTATAGATGTAGTAGATATGTTATCTTATATAGCCCCATGCATACAATGAGGGTAGTCAACCAACCTCATAAACCAGCAAATGGGGTGAAGTGCCAAGGGGGGTTATTCCTATGATCACCTTCTTATAAGTGGTCAATAATGTCTGTAGTACAAGGAAAATAGATATTTTTGTAGTACTTTTCTTTCCTTTTCCCTGAGATTCTAGAACTCAAAGTGTACTTTAGATTATAGCAGGTTACCAATACTATTTTTGCGGTGGACCTGCTTACTAGCAACAAAATTGCATTTATGGTGGACAACATAGAATGTGATTACTTTTATGCATAATTATTAATTAGTGAAAACTGATGGAATTGTAAATCTGATAAATATATAGTAGAATATGATGCAGGCATTCTAATGGGAATTTTAGATTTTGTGTTATTTTTATTACATTGAAAAATAAAATGCTCTATCATGACAAGGACACCCAGCAAAGGTCATTCAGTTTGTTCATGGTTCTCTCTCTCTCTCTCTCTCTGAAATTTTGTTCTAGGAACTTCATAATGTCTCAAGTTCTTTGGTATAAAATTCGCCAAATGGTTAGGATGGTGGGTGAGGTGAGTTTCTTGAATTTTGAATTTTTGGTTAGTTATTAAACTACCGGGGTCTATGACTGTTAATGGGTTGGATTGGGTTTGCTCTTTCGGGCCATGGTGTGGTCTTTGTCCTATTTATGGGCCCAACGTTTGATTTCAAGCATTGGTGTGGGCCTGTAACTCATTGGATCAATGGGCCGATTCTGGTCTTTAAGGCAAGTACCAAATTTAAAAATTCAGATGTTAAGAAGAAGAAGAAGAAGAATCCTATCCCAAAAACTCGTTCTTTAATTTGTATTCCCTCGTACCAATGGTAGACCAAAAGCTATTCTTATTCATTTTTATAACTTTCGGGTCGGTCAAGCATGCAAAATGACAAAATAACCCTACATAGGATGTTAGGGGCTATATTTTCCATGACCAATTTTTCTTATAAGCTTGTTTGAAAATATTTTTGACACTTCTATCTTTCAGGTTAAAGATATTTGTTTTGTTTTCTTAGTGAGATGTGTTTTCTGGATGAATTTGTTTGACATGATCCCTATTCAGGCCCAAATTTTGCAATTTCTTGAAGTCCATGATCTCAAGCCATGACACAAAGACACCAAATTTTGTACTGCGCTCAGTCTGTTGACTCTCTTCTCATGGCAAGCCAAGTTCATGAGTAAATTAGCACAGCTCGTTGACAGTAATGTATACATTGATAGTAGTAGCTGTGGTAGTGTAGTAGTTTCAAAATTGGTCCAAATTATGGTCTTGGATTTCAAATTGGACCCAATTATGGTCCAAGCCTAGTCCATTACACATTAAACTGGCCCACTAGATCAGCTGGGATTGATATGTTACTCAAGAGGATTGGAATTGAAATTTTATAGCTGCACTGGGCCAGCCTTGTGCCGCTACCCAAGCATATGCATGGCCTTGGTTAACTACAACCTGGCACATCAATGACTCTATCCTGGAAAAGCTTGGTTTGGATGGTCTGAGGGCCTTAATTCTGCTTCCAGTAGGCTGGACCTGAAAGCATGGTTCTAAAACTCGTCCGATCCGGGTTCGGATCGCCCGGATCGGGATCGGGATCGGCCGGGACCGATCCCGAG
>JAOXJP010144368.1:0-13275 GCA_025762735.1 Platanus orientalis | reverse complement strand
CCTTAAGAGCCCCTTGCATGGATGTTCTCTTTTTGCTCAGATGCTGATCTTGTCAACTTCTCTCCAGTGCATTCCCGTATTCTTTTGTTGATCGAGCACCTCAATGCTATATACACAATGGTCATGTATCTCATCACATCCCAAGAACCTTGCTAGTAATTGTCTACGCCTTTTAAAGGATCTGATTTTTTTTTTTTTTTTGTTGAAATTATTGCTATAATGATTGTGGATAAATAGGTTCCTAGCAAAAATTTATGTGTTTGTATTGTATATATATATATATAAATAGGTTCCTAGCAAAAATTTATGTGTTTGTATTGTATATATATATATATATATATATATATATATATATCTGTTCCAACCAATTATTTAAATCCCTATTCCAACAACTAGAATCTTAGACTAACAGAAATACATTCACACCCTATAAATATAATAACTTTGTCAAAGTGTAGAAAAATAATAGAACAACAAGCAATAAAGAGAGGAAGCAAGAGAAGAGAAATGAGATTGAGAAGAGAAGGAGAGAAGTTGTAGTCAATAGAGAGGGAGAGAAGAGAAGTTGTCAAATCAGAAAACGACTTCTCCCCCCCCCCTCTCAAGCTGGAGCATACAGATATGTCATGCCCTGCTTATTACAAAAATACATTAGTTGAGATCTCTCTCGAGCTTTAGCGAATTGATCAACCAATTAATCTTCTGACTTAATATATGGAGTTACAATTTGCTTCCTCATCACCAGCTACTTTTTACTCTTCCAAGTAACCAAATTACCAACAAAAAAGGTACAACACCCTGATGTAGAGCATCTGTCATGTTGAATACTAGTCCAATCTGCATTCAAATAACCAACAACATCCAATTTATTTGGAGGAGTATATAAAATGCCTTTCCTTGAACTATTTCAAGTATCTCAAAATCCTGTAAACAGTACCCTAGTGTGGCTGATGTGGAGTGTGCATTTACTAACTCACCACCCCATTGGTAAAAACAATATCTGGGCATATCACTGGCAGATAAATCAATTTCTCAACCATTCTTCTGTAACGATCTGGATCAAGAAATAACTTTCCTTCTTCAATCCCGATCTCGGAGTTAGGATCCATAAGAGAGTCAATCGGCTTACATACAAGCATTCTAGATGCTTCTAACAAATTGATGTAAGATAATCCCCAAATGTTTCACAATAATTGTCTAAAATTAAGAATGCGGAAGCAAAATTTCAAGAATAAAATTTACAGCACACAAGTAGCCAAAAATTTTAAAAATCCAAGAACATAATCAAAGAGAAGAAGTTAGAATGATATATAATAGAAAAGAATAAGAAAATGGGAAGAATGGACCAATAAAGGTAATTATGTAATTTATAGACAAAATCTTAAAATTAACAAAATATCCCTATTGACGCATTAAAATTTTTTGAAATTTCTATAGTATATTCTGATGTGTACAAGGGTTCTATAGTTCAAATTTCAATGAATTTTGATAAGTTTTGATTTATCAAATCATTGAATTTCAGAAACTTGAAAGATTCTTTAATGGTCTTAGGAAAACGACATGGAATCTTTTAATTTTAAGAGAGAGGGAAGAGGGAATCAAGGGAGAAAGTTAGGGATTTTGTAGGGGATCCTTAGGAGATCAAAACCCTAGAAGAAAATAATGGGAAGGGGAACTTTTAGAGGGGGAAAGTTCTATAGTATGGTAGCCCAGAAAATTCTGTTCAAATCTAGTAATAGGCTAAAAAAGGAGTATAACAAAACCAGAAAATTTAATAAGTACTTGTAATGGAGTTTTTAGAAGCAATTAAGGAAAGGAATGAAGAAAAATACCAATTGAAATCTGAACAATATACCTTAGTTTGATGTCTGTGATGGATTATAAAAATCCAGCCTTGAAGTTAATTTTCTAAGTCTGCAAATCTTCAGAACAACACAGTAGTTCACAAATATAGGAGCGTTGAACAAGGAGAAGAGAAGGAATGGGGAAGTGGAAGAAGATAGAGGAAGAAGAAGAGATGGGAGAAAGGGAGCCACAACTGCACCAAGCAAGAGGGAGAGAAATGAGAGAAACATAGAAGGGGAGCCTTAGTGGCATTAACCCTAAGGAGGGGAGAAAGAAAAGGCCCACGGTCCACCTTAGGAACACCTAAATTCACACAAAATTTGTTATTCAATACTGAATTAAAACATGGGAGGTGGGGTGCCTTAAATAGACTTACAACTTCTAAAAATTAGAAACTTCTAATAATAGAAACTTTTGTTTTTTGAAAAGTAATGAAATGTATTCAAGAGAAAATGAACTACAAGAAAACAAGCCCAAAACATGAGAAATGCCCAAACAAAAAGCCAACAACCAAAAGAAAAGACAACAACCCGACAAGACTATATCAAGCGTCGGAGAAAATCAAAGAACTCCCATAAAAAACCCAAACTCTAAAAGGGATGTTTTTGCACAGAGAAACAACCAACAACTAGCAGAAGATCTTTGAAAGCATAGATTTGACCAACTTCATTGAAGATGAAGAACAACTCTGGAAAATGCGACAATTACGCTGCTCCTATAGCGTCCAGCATATGGCATGAGGCACCACCTTCCAAACCTCCTCCCCTAGCTAAGAAAGGTTGGAGAACTGGAAGTTGGACTAGGAATTGAGAAGAAGCCTCAAAGATCCCAGAATCGCAGGAGTGATAAAACCTCTCCGAATCAAATTATCCATAGAGGGAACGCGGTCCCACCACAATAACCAAAGAAAGAATGAAACCTTTGTTGGAACAACCATACTCCATATGAAACGAGGTTGATAGGAAAGAGAAGCCGAAAATAGAAAGACTTAACAAAAGAACCTTTCTCTTCATCAGGTTTCCACACTCTTTAGTCTTTTCCCTATCACCTAACTTGTAGCCATCCACAATCGCCATAAGACTAGCCATCTTCCCCACCTCCCAATCATTTAGATTCCTTCTCAGATGCATGTTCCATGAGCATAAGGACCTAGTCCTAATAATGTGATCCTTGATCGTGCCTTCTTTACAACCAAAAAGAGAGAACAATCGAGGGAACATTAGGTGCAGAGCTATATTAAAGGACCAACGGTCCTTCCAAAAAAGAACCCTTTTGCCACTGTTAACCTTAAGCAAGTAAATTTTTGAAACAAAGCTACCCCTTTATGAATATTGGGCCAATGATGCAACCCATCGGACCGCTAGTAGGAAGAAAATTCCAACCATTGTTACTCTTGTTATATTTCGCTGCAATTACCTTTTGCCAAAGGGCACCCCTCTCTATCCCAAATCTCCAAAGTCATTTACACAAGAGAGCTCTATTAAGCGTCTGGATGGAACAAACAACCAATCCCCCTTTCTCCATCGGGTTACAAATCCCCGACTAAGTCACCCAATGAATTTTCTTATCTCTCAACACTCCTTTCCAAATGAACCCCCTTTGAATTTGATCAAAACTAGATGAAACCGAAAGCGGGGTTGCAAACAACAAAAGGAAATAGATTGGGAGGTTGGATAACACACTCCTGAGAAGAACCAATTTGTTGCCTCCTATGGATTTCTAAAACACATTTTCTAAAAACTTAAACTACTAAAAATTGAGGGAAATAAAGGTTGTCAATCAACACTCTTTGTGGGCCCCTCTTGTTAGCTTTAGAGGTCCATTAGAGGACAAAAATGCATGGCTGTCGACTAAGCCTAAATTACCCACAAAACCCTTGGTTTTTCAACCTTATTACATCCATACCCTTGAAAATAAAACATCCTAACCTACCATTGGCCAAAAAGCCTTATTACAAAATTACCCACCCCTTACAAGATCTTAATTAACCCCACATAACATTCAAATTTAAATCTTTCCCTTTTATGTGGGGACACATACATGAGTCTAGTAATGTTGTCCACATAAAAAATCTATCACATATTTTCGCTGAGATAAGTAGAGTCCCTATTTAGATCTAGTTGCTTCTATTCCCAAAAAATAATGAAGATGACAAAGGTCTTTGGTTTGAAAAGTCTTGCTAAGATAACGCTTCAAATCAACAATAGCATACCAATACCATCATGATCACTTCTAGTAATAATAATACCATCTACATATACTATAAGGTAAATAACACCAGTTTGCTATCTATGAACAAAGATTAAGAGATTTGGTGAAGTCCTTTTGAATCCATATCGACTAAATTTGTCAAACCAAGCACAATGAGATTGATTCAGTCCATTAACGGCCCTTTGCAATCTACATACGTTGTCAGTCTCCCCCTGAGCAAAATATCCATGAGGTTGCTACATGTACATTTCCAGTAGATCACCTTAACAAATGCATTTTTCACATCTAATTAAAGTAGTGAGCAACGTAAGGATACTACAACAGAGATCATAACCCGAATAGAGTTAAGGCATGCAACTGGTGAGAAGGTCTCAAAATAGTCAATACCACAGTCTGCATATACCCTTTGGCTACCAGATGGGCTTTAAATTATTCAATGGTTCCATCGGGATGATATTTGATTGTATACACCCATCCGACGTCCAACTGCTTGTTTTCCTAGAGGAAGTGTAGCAAGTTCACAAGTACCATTCTAGTGAAGAGTATCCATCTTTGCATACATGGTCTGCTTCTACCCAGAATACTGTATCGCTTGTGTACATGACTTAGGCAAAGAAATAGTGGAAAAAGATAAAGCAAATGACCGAAACAAGGAAGAAAATAAACCAAAGAACACAGCATTTGAGATCCAATAGGGAGTACAATAATGTTTACTTTTGCGTAAGACAATGGAAAAAACAAGGTAAGTAAATGGAGCCTCAAGAGGAGGAGATGGCGCAATGGCAAGAGGAGCTCGTGATCTTCTTTGATACACTTTCAAGGGAGCTTTAGATGATGGTGGTGTTTCTGATTGAACATCAACATTTGCAAATATGGAAAGAGCAACAACTACCTGAGAATCAACATAAGGAGAGGATTTTGACAGGACCAGAGAGAAGATCAACATCAAGTACCTTCCCTTCAGAAGAAAAGAATGGTATACTCACAAAAAAAGTAACATTAGTACTCACAAAGAAAGTAACATTAGTACTCACAAATACACAATGTGAAGAAGGATCATAACACTTGTATCCCTTTTGAGTTCTGGAATAGCCAAGAAACACATTTATACGCCCTGGGAGATAACTTGTCTTGACCAGAATCTAGGACATGAACAAAACAAGTATAACCAAAGACTTAAGGAGGAAGACTAAACAATGAAGTATTAAGAAACAAAACAAAATGTGGAAATTTATTACTTATCATAGATGATGGCATGCGGTTTACAAGGAAGTACGTAGTTAGTATGGCATCCCCCCAAAAGGCTTCTGGTATGTGCATATGAAATAGTAGGTTCTGGCAATGTTGAGTAAGTGTATTCTTGTATTCTGTAACACCATTTTGTTGTGGTGTATAGACACAAGATGTTTGATGTAAAATCCCATGTGAGTGACAAAAATCTTGTAGGTCCTTTTGAATACATTCCCGATCATTATCAAAACGAAAAGTAAGAATACGATAGTCATACTGAACTTCAACTTCTTTATAAAAAAATTTACAAATGAAAAGCAATTCAAAACGATTCTTTAATAAAAATAACCATCTTTTCTCTCTTTTTTTTATAGAATTATTTTTAATAAAAAGGGGAACTCCACAGTTAACACCAAAAGTGAAAAAAAAAAATAACCATGTCATATGAGAATAACATCTACAAATATAACCAAATAAGAATAACCAAACAAATATTTATGTCTAGCAAGATCCCAAATATCCGAATAAACCAACTCAAAAGGATTCGACCTATGACTCTCAAAACGACTAGGAAAAGAAACACGGTGATGCTTACCTAATTGACAAGCCTCACATTCTAGACTAGACACAAACTGTAGTAACGGGATACTCTACTTAAGTTTTTGAAGTGACGGATGACCCAACCGACTATGCCATTAAAGAGGAAAGACACTGGAATTCAAAGGAGCACCACCACCACCTCTAGGATCTACATCTAGATAATAAAGACCATTGCTTCATGCCCGCCACCAATCATCTTCTTCATTTTGAGGTCCTAAAGGATAGAAAGTGAAGGATAAAAGGTTATTGAACAATTCAAGGATTTGGTTAATTTACTAATGGATAACAGATTGAAAGGAAAATTTGGAATATAGAACAGATGAAAGGGAAAAAGGAGTCTTCACGACCACTTATGGAACAAGTAAACATATCAACAAGCACAACAGGTTATTTAAAAGTAGAAGAATCAAAAGACACTAATTAAGAAGACGTACCGGTCTTAGAGGATCCTGAGTCTATGACCCAAGATGACCCCTGAATAAAAAGACAAGTAGTTTCTGAGTGGGCTAGTGTAGTAGTAAATGCTGGCTGACTAGGGGTAATACTCTGAGTTTGGACACACTATAGCATTGCATTGTATTCTTTTCGAGAAAGAGTGATTTGTCCTGATGCAGCACTTGGAGCTTCACGAATAAAATGATTGTCCTCTATTGTAGATCCCATAGAAGATTCACCAGAAGTAGTCATGACATTGGCCTAAGCAGACTTCCCAAACTTATCCCAACACTTATGTGAAGCATGGTTTATCCTTCCACAATGATTGCATTTACAAAGAGTATCCATACCCACTTTGTACAAAAAAGCCAAAGTTAGGTTTGGCTCCGGTCCAACCATATCAAAGTGGAGAAAATAATAGAAGAATAAGCAATAAAGAGAGAGGAAACAAGAGAAGAGAGACGAGATTAAGAAGAGAAGAAGAGAAGAAGTAGACAAAAGAGAGGGATAGAAGAGAAGTCATCAAATCAGAAAACGACAACCCCCCACCCCCATTATATTATATTATTGGGTGTAGGGACAGAAATACCCCTGCACCTCAAATACACTATCGTTAACAAATTTTAATATCAGAAAGAAGAAAAGTCAAAACTGCTCTTTTCCTTGTAGCTGTGACAAAAACAAGATCCACAATTATAGTGTTCCAAGTTTAAAACCATAAGACTCAAAATCAGACAAAAGAATAAGTTAACAGAAATGCCAAAGAATAAACTACACTTCCTCAAAAAGATTAAAAACAAAATAATAGAGCTATAGATATTCCCAATCAGAATTGAATGGAACACTTGCTACAGATGACAACTTTTTTACTTTGAAAGAAACGAGACTACATCCTATTGGACTGTTGATGGCATGGTGCTCAATTGAGGGAAGTAAATTGAAGTGCAATATCTAAACAGAATAAAACAATATGTGGACACAAAAGAAAGAAGAAAGAAACAGAATCCCAAAAACATCATCCACTGGCCAATATCTATAGCTAAAACTACAGCAACAATATAACCCCTCAATGTAATGTACAAAGAAAAGAAGATTTTAAAAAATGACTAAGCTTGCTTGAGGTGAAAAATAGCAGTTTGATCTCTGAAAGTGACTCAAAGGTTGCACTAGAGCTCCTTCAACTCAAACATTGAGGTTTTATTAACTCCTAAACACCTCACACTTCTTACTTAAAAAAGCTTCTAGAAAATGTAGCTTTGGCACCACATGGCATTGCACCTCCGCCCCTAGCATAAATTATGTTGGAATAAGACAAATAAATAAATTTAAAAAACAGAGGAGAGTGAGAGAGAGTACTTCAAAAACAATTCAATGATGATCCTCCCTGGAGTAGTGGAGTTGCCTATATAAGCTACAACTAAAGTTGGAAAAAAGAGCTCGAATACCACTTGTTAACAATCCAAGGACACCATACAATCGAAATATAAAATTCAAAGTGGGGTGAGCCATGAATTTGTAATAGATCTTTGTGGTAAGAAGATTGTTGAGAAATCTGAAACTGAAAAGGGATTTTGTAATTCCTATGGAACCATAGTCTAAATAGAACCATGGTCTAAAAGTAACCACAGTATAAAACATAAATGTAAATAGAATACCTGAATTTTTAATTCTAATGTAAGGAATTTTTCTTGAATTAGGACAAGCAGACAAATGAGACTAAAATAGGCAGAGATTGCCCAGGGTGCCAGCAAATAAACCAGGGGTCCTGTGTTCACCAAATAAAATGAGGACACTATAATGGGATGCATACAGTGATAACGGTGATTGCAATAGTTAACAAGTAATTGCGAAGCTTTTAACTTCTATTCCGCTTTTCACTATTTAAGTTCCAATAGTTCACTCTCTTGCTATTTCTGTAATATCCATACATAAGCACAGTTATAACGCTACCAATTAAGAAAAGCTAAAGCTCATTTTTAAATTGAAGGATATTTTATACAAGTGATGTTTATTAGAAAAAGAAGAAGAAAAAAACAACAACAACATCCTTACCAAGATACTACTACAGATTTAATTAATATACACATCATAAATAGAGGCAACTTGTCGAAAAAGCAGCATCCAAAGAAAGGAACATTAGAAATGAGATTAGAAATGAAACCCCACATACTAAATACAATGTACTAAAAGGTGGCACAATCACAAACCAAATATGTGGTCATTTGCACCATATATGGCACTGTTAAACTGTCTTGTATTTAAATCACCGCCATCCAAAGCAGAACCAAACCGATCGAGCCACTGAGTTGGGCTTGGGTTTTCAATTTCTTCTACCCAATCTGAAGTCATATCTATGTCATCAACCAGAATAGGATCATTCTCTAAGGGCTTTGCTTTCATTCGGCTTGCTAGCTTGAGATTGTAATTTATATAGAGAAGATCATTCAATATCTCTTTATCAAGCTTATTCCGCTTTTCAGAGTGGATCTGCTGAAATGTGCTCCAGTTCCTCTCGAAAGTAGAAGTGCTGCAAACTTGACTGAGTATTCTAACAGCAACCCGTTGCAATCCAGGGGCAGAATCACCATACTGTTCCCACCAGAGTCCTGCATGTTTACCCACAGTATATTAAGATTACATAGAACGGTAATATTTAAATAACTATACACAAACTATTAATCAATATCTATACGTACAAACACATAGAAATGACCATCAGGAATAGCCACAAGGTGCCAGACAAACTAACCCTTGAAACAAAATATCTAGACATTTTTTCCACATATATGTCACATGACATGCTACGAAACACTAGGCCATGCAAGTGTTGAATACATTAGGAAGCCCAATTTGGTAGATTTTGAGCTACCACACTAGATGATCTAGTGGGTCCCAACATAGTGGATTCTGAGATCATGGCATAAATGAAGGCACATGCAAAAACAAATTATGCTTGCTTAAGTCAACATAATTGAAACACCATCGATTTCAAGATCCATGGTGTTATCCTGCAAAACAAGGTACAAAAAAATTAATTTTATGCTGAAACTCTCTCTCTCTCCCTCTTTCTCATGCATTCAATTGATGGGCCCCAGAAAGGGGGTCAACATATCAAAAACACACTCATCAGATATGGAATATATCCAATAAATTAGTTTTCTCTTTCAAGGCCAGTAGATCAACCATTCAGAGGAAAAGATAACCATCCATCTTATTGTTAAATCATGCCCTATGTGTTACATATTAAGAATAGGGATGGTGGAACAAAATGATTAAAATGCACAAGAATCAACATTCACAAGCATGATGAATGCATACCTGGAGAGATTGTGTTACGTGCCTCCCTCGCTAGGTTACAACCAAACAACCCCTGTGCCTTTCTAAACTTGAAAATTTCCCCAGTGATATCATGTCTCAATTCAGGCGTCGGGAGTAGTTGTTCCAAAACAGAAAGGAAATCTGTCTTTATCATCCCAAGAAATTTAATTTCTGGATTGTATTGGATACTAGGATTTAGATATGCAGCTGCTGCATGTAGAGGTGAATGGAGATGTTTTTCCCACCTTCTATCCACTATGTCTAAAAATGTCTTGCATTTATTCTCATCCATAATATAATATGTCCTCATAGATTCCTTTGCCCTGGTCATTGATTCATATATAGAGCCAACAGCAGGTTTCCCACCAGAAACTTCCCTCAACACTTTCAGGAAGGGCTCAGAAACAGCCACACACTCTTCAACTGCTCTCCAGAAATCGTTATCCTCAAGAATGGATATACATGACATGCTCTGTTGTTTAGTAGCATATGCAGGATTTGCAGAATACTCTGGACTATTGAACATATGCTTCAATCTAGACCTCAGCTTCATCATGGACTGCAACGAGAGAAAATTTGACACAGACTTCGTAATACCAGTCCGAACAAGTTCTTGTCCCCCAGTAAATTTTTTCATCAGATCAAGCACCCATGTGTGATTGTATATAAACCTTGAAATAGTTTGTGCTTGTAAGATACAACGATTCACCCAATCAATCTTAGAAAAATCCTCCAAGATCAAATTCATACAATGAGAAGCACAAGGAGACAAGAAAATGGTGTTGTAGTTCTGCATGATGAGATTCCCTACACCCACATAGTTCAGAGAATGATCCATGATTATTTGAACAACATTTTCAGGGCCAAAATCTTGAATAATCGAATCAAATAAATCAGCAAGACATTTTGTGTTTTTGAAATACGTGGATGCATCTACAGATTTGTGAAAGAAGGTTCCGGAAGGTGACGACACTAAGAAGTTTATCAGAGCTCTCGATTTATTATCTGTCCATGTATCTGCAATGATCGTGCAACCAGTGGTGGCCCACTCTTTCTCAATTTCTTTTGATTGTTGGTTCACTTCAGATTTGATCCTTTCCAACCACGTTGTCTTCAGGGTTTCTGAGGATGGACCTCGAAATCCATGACTGCACTTTGCTACTGCATCCATCATTAATTGATAGGAAGAAGAACGTGCAACACTGAAGTCCAATTTATTTTCAAAAAAGAACAAAGCAACACTTCTCTCTGCATTTTCCCTCTCAAATGAAGATGGGGGGGCCATCTGGGTGCCAGAAGGAAATATTTTTGTGATTGGAGATGTTGCCTCTATAGACATGAGAGGCTTACTCACAGACATATTTCCAGGAGATTTGGCTTCTGCCAGACGTTGCTTTTTAGCACTAGCAGCTTCTTTTCCCTCCTCCTTTAATGCTATTATAGTTCTCACCCTATCAGTGACATCATCCCTTACTTTGCTACATGGATGAACACCTTTACTTGGCAGTCGAGAAAGATGATGCTTCAATCTACTAATGCCCCCATTCAAAACTTTAAGACAAAAATTACATCTCACCTTGTTTCCTTCTAACTTTTCACAGTATTCCCAACAGACATCTTTCTCTCGAACCACTGCCACAAGATCAATATAGGATGAGTCCATTTGTAAAGCAGGAGATTTACCTTCTTTTTCTTGATTGTTTGACCACTAAAAAAAATCCAACAACTTTTAAGGAGACCAGTCTAGTGTATACTTGACGTGGAAAGAAAAAAATAAAAGTCCAGTACCATTGAGGCACACCATGTCAAAAAAGGTGCCAGGGGCCATGCAACTGACAAGGTTACTTTAGTAAGTACATATTGGTATTTTATCGCATGTGCATCTATTAAAGGCTTTTTTTCCATGCGTATTTGCCAAAATAACCTTTCCTTTTAGACTAGTCATCAACCCATGGATCTGGACATTTTTCCATCCATCCCACACTGGAATGGATCCAAACTCACATTTAAGATGCCCAATGTTCAGCTTTAAGAAAAATATATATACACAATTAGATCAGTCAAATGATTTTTACCATCTGACCAGATCCTTGCTTTTGGATTGTCAATAAGAGCATGTATAACTTCATTAAAAAAAAAAAAAAAAAAATGTAAAATGGTCCAGAGAAGTTCATTGATGATACTGATTGATGAAAATGGAGGGGCAAGTTGGTGGGTAGGGATCGGACACCATCATCTTTTCCCAGTGTACTATGGCACTCTGCTGCATACATTGCATAATCCATAACAGAATTACAAGATTGGACTTACTGATGAAGTAGGAACCAGATTCTCTCCCACTATGAAGACCAATACGACCCGAGCCGTAGACAGAGATTAATGCGCGAAGGAATGTGAGAGGCTAGATAATTCTCCAAACCATGAACTGCCTAACAAATCAAGCATCTCTGCAGAAAGATTGATTTCAAGATACAAATGCTTAGAGAAATAGCAATAATTTTTTTTGGAGATTCAACACATAGAACTTGCCACCAACAAGGGAGCAGACTTACATTTTACACAAGATGGGAACATCTACAATACTAGAGCTGAAGTCAATGATAAACAAATATAAGGAGAGGGTAAGAATCAAAGGAACGTTAATACAACCATGATAGTCCCCAGTGCATTAAAACTAATATTTCAAAGTCATAATATCAAGCCACAGTTCTACTCTCAACTGATTGAAATAGCACCAATATTTTAAAATCATACTAAAAAGTTTGTTATTCACCTCAAGTGAAAAAGAAGCGTTCATACCTTTATGTGAAAACAAGTATGAATAAAGTTGAGTAATACATAATGCTGACACTTTTACGCCTCTGAGAATCTTTTGGAGAGAAATTCAAGTGTTTCAAAGCTGTTAAACTTGATCATAACATGAAAATAAACTGGCAACACTTAAATTAAAAAGGCTGACCTATTATAAATATTTCAGCAAGCTTAACATTCAAAAGGCATTAGAAACTCACTTTAAAAGTTCCTTCTAAACTACAGTATATGGTTTCAACAATTTGGCTCAAACTCTGCCTACTTTTAACAATGAAAGAAAATGTAAAAGAGTCTTTACATTTACTGATTTTTCAAATTCTCTGTTTATAAAGAGAAAACAACTTACACAAGTGGAATTTAATCCCAATCCAGGAAGAAGCTCACAAAGTGTGCTTCTCATAGTGGTTATGACCGTTCATGACATCCTCACTTGAAGCTCTGACATTTAGATTAATGTGTTAGGCCCTCAAAGAATGAAGAAAACCCCAAATAAGTTTTTTTTTTTTATATATAATTAACATCAACTCCGCCAATGTTTGTATCTTCAGACATTGCCGGTCCCAAGCCCGGATAAAGGAAGAGGGTGGCGTCAAGTTGAGAGCCGGCCTTAAAAAACTACTCAAACCATTAAACATGAATCCTGAAAATACGTTATATTGATTTAATACTAGGGCGTACCCTGTAAGCGACGCGCCTCATTCCCTGGATGTGGCGAAAAATTGGCGAGGGACACCTCATCCTTCGAATGTGGTGAAAAATTGGCAAGCGGCGTTGCATCGGCGCCCGGATGCAATGAAAAATATGCAAGGGTTCTCACACCATGGA
>JAOXJP010144357.1:0-13275 GCA_025762735.1 Platanus orientalis | reverse complement strand
TTTGATCGTTCGAGCCTCTTCTTTATTCTATTCAGGAGAGTTCTGTTGGTAACTTCTCCCTAGCCGTTGGCTTGGGGGTGAGCTGGCGAGGAGAAATGGTTTTTGATGCCAAGCCCAACACAGAATTCCTGGTATCGGGCATTGTTGAACTGTTTCCCATTATTGGTAATGATGACTTAGAGAATACCAAATCAGTAGATGATAAACTTCCACATGAAGTCTCGAACATTTCTCTCGCTGATTGTCGTCAAAGCTTCAGCCTCCACCCACTTGGTGAAGTAGTCGATAGCTACTACCAAGAATCTCATTTGTCCCTTTCCCTTGGGGAGTGGCCCAATTATGTTGATTCCCCATTGCGCGAAGGACCATGGCCCTACTTTCGGGGTTAATTCTTCCATCGGCCTCTTTGAGATATTGGCAAATCTCTAACATTTGTCACATTTTTGGGTGAGGTGGGCGACATCCTTTTACATTGAGGGAAAATAGTACCCTACTCTGATTGCCTTATGGACCATAGATCTGCCCCCCGAGTGATTCCCACATATCCCTTCATGAATTTCTCATAGCGCATAGTCGACCTCTTCTTCGGACAAGCACCTAAGCAAAGGGAGGGTAAAGCTTCTTTTGTAAAGGACATCACCAAGCAACAGATACCGACTAGCTAGTGTCCTCATTTTTCTGGCTTTCTCCTTATCTTTTGCCAGCTGGCTGTCCTTTAAATATTTTATGATTTGAGCAGCCCATCCAGGCTCAGGGCTGGTCATGTTGATTTCCTTGTCCTCTTTCACCTTGATACTTGGTTAGGGAAGGTGTTCCACCATAACGCCTAGGGCTAGGTTTTCAGAACAGATGATGCAAGCATAGCTAATCTGTCAGCATCTTCGTTGTCCCCTCGGGGGACTTGTATAATGAAATGTCTAAATTTGAACTTTTCTTTCTCTACTATGGCGAGATACTGCTTCATTCGGTCATCCTTTGTGCTATACTCTCCTTGTACTTGTACGACCACCAACTGGGAGTCGCTCCTGACTTTTATTTTTTTCATCTCAAGCTCGCGAGCAAGGCGTAGCCCTATGATCATTGACTTGTACTCGGCCTCGTTGTTGGTCACCTTAAACCCGAACCTTATGGCATATTCAAGCTTAGCCTTCTCTGGTATAATCAGGATGACTCTTTCTTCGGTAGTGATGCTGGTGGAGGATCTGTCTACATGCACCACCCATTCTTCCTGGTCGGCTTCTTCTCACTGCATGTCTCATGTCCTGAGCTCAATGTCTGTGTCGTAGGTGTATTCGGCAATGAAGTTAGCAAAAACTTGGCCCTTAATTACTCATCGAGGGTAGTACTTGATGTCAAATTTGCTTAATTCTATCAACCACTTCACCAGCCTCCTTGAAGTCTCGGGCTTATGCAGTATCGTCCGGAGCGGTTGATCCGTCAGGACCCGGATGGCGTGGGCCTAGAAATATGGTCTAAGTCGTCAAGCAGTGACGACCAAAGCTAAGGCTATTTTTTCTACCCTCAGGTACTTTTCTTCTGCTCCCCTGAAGGCTCTGCTAGTGTAGTATACCGGTGCTTGCACCCCAGCCTTTTCCCTTACCAACACCGAGCTTGACACTATTTTTGATATTGACAGGTATACATAGAGTACCTTCCCCTACTTCGGCTGATTGATCATTGGTAGGTGGTTGAGGTGGTTTTTAAGCTCGTTGAAGGCCCTGTCTCACTCCTCATCCTAGTGGAAGGCCTTCCTCAACAGGCAAAAAAAGGGTGAGCATTTATTAGTGGCATGAGAGATGAATCGGTTGAGAGTTATGATCCTGCCGGCCAGGCGCTATACTTCATGTTTCTGGGCACTTGTATATCAAGGATTGCCTTCACTTTCTCGGGTTGGCCTCTATCCCTCTCTGGGACTCCATGAATCAGAGGAATTTTTTGGCTGACACCCCGAAAGTGCACTTGCTGGGGTTAAGCTTCATTTTATGCTTTGTCAAAGTCTGGAAAGTCTCATTTAAGTCTGAGAGGTGCTATTCGATTTGAAGACTTTTCACCAGCATGTCATCCATATACACCTTAACGTTCCTTCTGATTTGGCCCTTGAACATTTCGATGACTAGTCTCTGATAGGTTGCCCTGACGTTCTTCAATCCGAACGGCATGATTCGGTAACAGTAGAGGCCCTAATCAGTGATGAAGGCAGTCTTCTCTTGATCAGGCTTGTACATCTTAATCTGGTTATACCCCGAGAAGGCATCCATAAAGCTGAGGGTCTGGTGGCCGACTGTTGAGTCTACCAGGGTCTCGATCCTCGGGAGTGGGAAGCTGTTCTTTGGGTATGCTTTGTTTAGGTCGGTGAAGTCGATGCACATTTGCCATTTCCTGTTCAATTTTCATACCATCACCACATTGGCTAGCCAGTCTGGTAGTAAACTTTCCTTATGAAACCGGCCGCCAATAGCTTCTCCACCTCTTTCGCGATTGCTTGATTGCGTTTTGGAGCAAAATTTCTTTTCTTATGCTTGATGGGCTTCGAGGCTAAGTTCACATTCAGCTTATGTACAACCACTCGGGGATCAATTGCCGACATGTCCTTATGTGTCCAAGCAGATACATCCTGGTTCTTGATAAGGAACTCCCTCAGTCGAGCCTTGAATCCTTTTAGTTGGTCTGACCCTACCCTGGTTATTCCATCTGGCACATCGGTGTTAAGGATGATGTCTTCCAACTCTCCCCTAGGTTCTGCTATTACTCGGGCCCTCTTATCTTGAACTTCCAGGCTTTCGATTGACATGTTCTCTTTATAGATTGGTTCCCCTTTGAGTGAAGTCATATAGCATTCCTTGGCTGCCACTTGGTCCCTTTTAACCTCTCTGATTCCCTTATCCATCGGGAAGCGCATCAATAGATAGTACGTTGACGTGACTGCTCTGAATCAGTTCAATATAGGCCTTCTGAGTATTGCGTTGTAGGCTGAGGGGCAATCGAACACCAGAAAATCTATCAGTCGGGTCGTCTAACATTCTCCCGTGCCAACTGTGATGGGCAAGTTGATCGTTCCTAATAGAAGCAATCGATAGCCTATGAATCTCACCAACTGCGTCTGGATGAGCCTGAGTTTATCTCACCCGATTCCCATCTGATCAAAGGTGGGGGAGGTAGAGGATATTTGTTGAGTTACCATTGTCGATGGGGATGCGGTACGTGAGATAATTTAAAATGACCAAGGTCACCACCAAAGGATCGTCGTGCGGTTGACTCACCCCCCGGGCATCCTCTGTTGAGAAGGTGATGGGTGGGCACCCTGATCTGAGTTGCTTCATTGGCCTTTTTGTAGTCATAAGTTATAGACCCCTTTCTGCATGGATCTGCCTCACATATAACTTCCTGGCTGAGCTGAGTTGGACTCTACTTCTCCTGCGAAGCCCCTGGATATCACCCTTATCTCCCCTAGAGGTCCTCAGGTCTTCTTTCTCCTTGGGTTGGGGGGTCTTGGCGAGCATCCTCGCTTTTAATCTGCTGTCGCTCCATGACAAAAATCTATAATCGGCCTCTCTGAATCAGGACTTTGATCTGTTCCTTCAAGTCGAAGCAGTCATTGGTATCGTGGCCATGGTCCTAGTGGAAACAACAATACTTGTCGCAACTTTTCTTCTCCAGCGGAGCACGGATTCTCTTGGGCCATTTAATACTTGAGTCGTCCCTTATGTACACGAATACCTGTTCCACAGGTGCATTAAGAGGGGTGTAGTTTTGAAACTTACTCGGGGGAAGGTTAACCCATGGCCTAATCTCGTGAATGTCGTCGCTTTCTCTTGCCCGGGGACGCCTTTCCTCTTAGGGCGCTTGCTATTCTCCCTTTTTCTTTTGTCGTGCTGCTGATTAGACCCAGTGTCTTGTTCTCGTATGGTGTTAAGGGTATCTTTGGCATTCATGTGCTACTGTGCCTTTACCATGAGATCGGCCATCTCGGTTGAAGGGTTCTTAGATAGAAAGAACAGGAATTTGGAGGGCGTTAAACCCATCATAAGGGCCGCCATAATTATCACCTCGTCGGCATCATCAACTTGCAGGGTCTCTTTGTTGAACTGAGACATATAGTCTCGCAACGACTCTCCTTGTTCTGTTTGATGTATAGGAGATGGGTTGCCGGCTTCTGGTGCCTCTGGTCGCCGATAAAGTAACCTATAAATTGTCAGCTTAACTCCATGAATTTGGATATGCTTCTAGGCTTCAGCCGGCTAAACCAAACCCTAGCGGGTCCCTTGATCGTGGTTAGAAATGCCCAACACATTATTTTGTCAGGTGCCGCCTAGAGGCTCATGTACGTCATGTAGGCCTCCAGATGATCTAAGGGGTCCTTGCCGCTGTCAAACACTTCCATCTACGGTGGCTTGAACTTGTCAGGGAGGGGTCGAGCCATTACCTCTATGGTAAAAGGATGATCCGTTCTCTGGATGAGTTCGTCGACGGTAGTTAGGGCTTTGCCTTTTAGCACCTCCCTCATTGTCACCATCTCCTTCCTTATGTCCTCCATTTTTTCTTCCCAAAAGCCCGGGACATGAACCTTCTCTTTGCGATGACTGGTGCCTTAAAAGTGGGAAGCTGTAACACTGACAGCCTCACCCTCCTATCCCTGGTCACAACTTTGGGCCGAAGGGATGTGAGACCCTGACTGTGCCGCATTGCCGCTGCCAAGTGCTCCTTGACGACCCTGCAATTCTTGTATAATCTTCCAGTTTTGCTCCATCAACAGTTGTATGCTAGCCATCAATCCTTGAATCCTTCGTTCAAGTAAATCTACCCTTAGAGTTTTTGGACGTGCTCCGTTGGGGACAGAGGCTTCTATCCCGTCAGCTCCGACGCCCCGATCGTGTTGAACTGCCATCAACCTGGTTTCTATCATGTGGACCTTTTACTCTGCCGAGAGCACAATGTTCTTACAGACGGCACCAACTAATGGCGTACCAGAAAATGGGTCTCCCGTACACCAACCAGATGGTCCACAATCATCCCAGGTCCCAGGTCCTACTCGGGGTCGGGTCTTGCACACACCAAATGAGAGAAGATCAGGGAGCTAGCATCGTCAGGTTGTCGGCCTCTAGCTCTCTGACGATTAAGTCAGCGAGATCAAGGGGGCTGTAGAAGGAGCTCTCTCCTATTAGGGTTTTTCAAATTGTTGTACCTGAGTAGTGAACCGGTGCCTCTATTTATAGGCTTGGATAAGGGTGTATTGTGGCGAAGCCTGCGTGTTGCTTTCTCCCCCTGCTCTCACATGTCGCTGCCCCTTATGTTCTTGTACGTCCTTGTCTCCCATGACCGTGGTTGTGTTTTCTTCTGCCATGCCTATCTTTTTCTCAGAATGGCAGGTCTATTACAGAGGTTATGTGATTCGCATAACGGTTTCCGAATCATGTTTATCCTTAAATCGAGTAGTCGGGGTCTTAGGTAGTGCTAGCACTCTAGTGGAATAATCGGGCGACAACACCTTGATGGGTCGAGGGTATTGGGTCCTCGAGGGCTTGAGTGGCCTTTTAAGCATTGGGTACTTCGACCGTCGATAGGGATCGTTTACGGGATATTCGGGACCGAATTGAGGGATTCTCTCGGCTCCTTCGTTGAGGGCCCGGGTGAGAAAGTCATGGGTTAGATATCTTTGGAACTCCCTGTGCCACATCATCAAGGGCCAGGATCCTAATAAGCTATCAGGGTTTGTTCGTAAGGCTCTCGGTATGGTTTTTCCCATCAGAAAAAAAAGGAGGGTCTTGTCACCCAAAGGGAGGAAAAGAAGCAACAGTCTTCTCTTTGGTATTCAAGGAGAGAAAGAGAAAACAATCGAAAGACAAGGATTTAAGAAATAAACAAAACCTTGAAGAACGCACGAAAAAGAGAACGAGAGTGAGGAAGATATGGAAATAGAGAGAAGAGAGAAAGTAAAACTTACTGGATTTCTTCTCGCCAAAGAGGATGCAATGACACGGGAAGCCCGTTTTTTTTGTTGCTCTTGGATGCTTGACTCCTACACCCGATCTTTATTATATTTAATGAAATAGAAGCCTTTGCATTTTTTCATTGCGATTTTATAGTGAAAATCTTTGGTTTGAATATAATACATATAGCTACAGGTAACCCATGATTAAATCAAGTGGGCTAAATCAATATCACAATTAGAATTAGTTAAGTTCATTAGTATATTAGATCTAACTATAATATGCACATTTTTTTTTCTTTTCCTTTTTTTTTTTCTGAATGGTTTATGAAGATGTTCTCTATAAAATTAAATTCAGTTTAAAGTTGGAAAAAAATTGAGACTATTTATTAGATTGCTATTTTTTGTGTTGGAAAATCTGGAATGCCCACAAGGCTCGAATCTTTGAAGAGATTAATTTTGAAATCCAAAAAGTTATTTTTAATTTTTATTGGCTGTTAAAATATGTTAATGATCTTAAAGTTCCTATCTAGGAGGCCGTGGGGGTGCTTTTTAATTCTTTTGGGTCTTCTCCAGCAATGGGTAACATAAAGATCAATTTCGATGGCTCCTTCAACTCTCTTGCAAATTTGCCGTGTTTTGGTATTATTTTCTGTGGAGAGAGGGCTCATTTTTGCATGCCTTGGCAGAGTCGGGGTATTGCTTGTTTGGCTTTAACAATTGAGTGTCTTGCTGCGCATAAGTGTTTTAAAAAAGCCCTTGATCGTAGGGCAATGTATGTGATTTTTGAAGAGGATAGCACGGAGGCTACATCTCTTCTCAACAATGATTTGGCTTTATATCATTAGCCTGTTAAATATATTATTCACGATTGTAAGTTGTTAGCCAGTAAAATTAATAGCATTTCTTTATCTTGTGTAAGGAGGGATATCAATGAACTCATTGATTGGCTTATTGTGGTTTATGAAGTCTCCCGAGGGAGGAATGGGTGTCTTCGCCCCCTATGTGGCTTGAGACTTCTATTGCTTCTAATCTTTGTATAAGCCTGAGGGCTGCCCCGGATTATATTTTTAATATATTATGCTTTAAATATCTAAAGAAAAGAAAAGAGAGAATTATGTGAACCCATCTATAATAAGTAATGTCAACAAGTTTCTCCGAATAACATGTTTAATTTAATCAAAACAACTACAGAGTATAAATACACCACACAGACACAACCTATCACAAAAATAAGCTTATTATACTATATATGTAAAGGTGCCTAGCCGATCAAAAACTTTCAAGTAAAATAGCTTTAAACCGGCCCATAAATGAGTCAGTCATGCAAGCCCTTGGCACAAGCAATTGAATTGGCTTAAAAATCGGTTTACTTTAATCTTCAAATGAAATTAAAAATAACATAAACTAGATCTACGAGTCTTTGCTTTGGTGTTAAAGAACTATGAACCAAACTCATATAAATGCACCAAATGATTTGGCCAAAGAGCGGCATAATCCTTCCTTTGAACTGGCTTTGAACGGGATCAATGTAAGGATAAGCCGGTGCAGACTATATCGAACCAGTTATGATATAATCTGAACAAACCATTTTTTTGGGTGCTCGTCTCGAGAGGGGATTGTCTACTGTTCAAAATCACTCAACAGTCCAAACGGGCTATCATACCCATAAAGTGTTGTGACTTGAGATTTGAATTCCATACTTCAATCAAATCACACCCACTTTTGTGACTGTGACGGACTCGTATCCTCTGCACTGAGAAGTAAATGAGCCACCACTAGCTGAGACACAAAGGGGGTGGGGCCATACACTTTTGCAGGCCCCCCTCCCCTTTTGTGTCTCGGCTCATGACGGCTCATTTATCCACTGTCACAAAGGATGTAAGTCTGACTGTGACCATTTGGCCTATAGAGGGATGTTGAACAGCTGATGATTCTCCCTCCCTGTTATAAAGACCTAATTAGTTTAGGATTAGGTCTGACCGAACAGGGCTTGAAATAGGCTAAAGATGGGTTGGAGTTTTAAAATTGATAAGATGGATTTCAAAATGGGATGCTCTATTTCCACCACAGATTTTTTCAAGTTCACCTCACTTGAAACTCATATTTTCCTTTTCCAAAATATCCCATTGTACAAAGTCTACATTAACCTTTAAAAAAAAAAAAAAACCAGATTTTTAAGTCCACCTCACTCTCTCCCTCCAAAACCAACGTTATGTACTCCCTCCCCTCTATTTCTTTATCTCCCAACACACCTCACTTCTTAGGTTTCTTCTCAAATCCTTCCTCCAAACACCTCATTTTAAAAGTTAGGCATTTACAAGAGAAAAGTGAAGTAATGGAGTACAATGGAAGTGAACCAGAGTGAGAAGGAAGCACGTAAGTATGTAAAATTCTTTTTTTTTTTTTTTAGTTTTCACGCTGTGTCCAGCAAGACTAGGCTAAGCATTCAATAGTGTGCTCAGTCAGGCTAACCGAGCATAGTAGGGTCTGCTCGGCCAGCCCAACCAAGCACCCTACGTGTGCTCGACCAGCCTAACCGAGCACACTTTTGTTTGCTTAGTTAGTCTGGCCAAGCACCACATAGGGTGCTCAGTTGGGTTGACCGAGCAGACCCTCTATGCTCGGTTACTCAAGTCCAAACATAAGAAAAAATTAATCAATTTTTTTAAGGATTTGTTTTGTCTATTAATATACAAATATAAATCTTGTGATTACAGCTCACCCAATGTAACCAAACTTGTGATCAAATGGTCGTAGATTACAGTTATGAGTTCATCAGATACGAGGTAAAAATCAGTCCTTAGTATACGCTAAAAGTCAATCCATGGTAAGTGGATCAATTGACTGTTGTATTCTTTCTCTCTTTTACAGATATTCACTAGTTGGGCGAACTTAATTAAGTGGACAACAGATGTTGTAAAGAAGAATGATTTTGTGATTTCCATTTTGAACTCGGATTCAGATTGTGCTATAAGAAAAGCCAGTCTGACCCTTGGATGTGAGAGGAGTAGATGGTATAGAAAAGATAGGAAGTCTAAAAACCTTGGTGTGGGTACCAATGTTAGGGGGACGGGTACAAAAAAATGCACATGTTCATTCCGATTGAAAGGCTGGAAGTTGCCTAGCGATGATGACTGGATGTTAGAAGTTGTATGCGACGTGCATAACCACTAGGCTGCAGATTATCTAGAGGGTTACTCCTATGTTAGTAGATTACCCGAAGAGGAGTACTCATTATTAAAGAACATGTCCAAGAATTACGTACAACTAAAAGACATTTGGGTCACTATGAAGAAAAAAGATCCCCTCAATACAACTACAATGAAGGCAGTCTACAATGCACGACACAAATATAAGCTGGAAGAAAAAGGTGGGAGATCCCAGATGCAGCAATTATTGACATTGTTGGCTGAGCATCAGTACATCGAGTGGCACTGTATGAGTGAGGATAGTGAGGCTGTCACAGATTTATCTTGGGCACACTCAACCAACTTGGATTTATTACATGCATTCTCACACGTGTTGCTCATGAATTGCACGTATAAAACCAACAGATATCACATGCTCCTTCTGGAAATCGTTAGGATGACATCTATTGATATGACATTCTCTGTGACGTTTATGTTTCTACAACATGAGAGGGAGAACAACTTCAATTGAGCCTTGGATGTCTTGCATGGTATTATGGATGATAGTGTTTTCCTCCACGTCATTGTGATAGAGACTTTGCCCTAATGAATGCTATCTCACGAGTGTTTCCCACTGTCACACATTTCTTGTGTAGGTGATACATCAATAAGAATGTGCTTACAAAGTGTAAGAAGTTATTTTCAATAAAGGCGACGTGAGATTTCTTCATAACCTACTGGAATCTAGTGGTTTTGTCACTAATAGAAGATGATTATGATAACCACTTAGCACTATTGGAGAAGCAGTTCAGTCATTATCTAGATGCACTTGACTACGTGTGGAGTTGGTTGGATACTTACAAGAATAAGTTTCTTACAACCTGGACAGACCGAGTTATGCATCTGGGGGCCACAACAATGAATAGGTAAGGTTATTTTTTGTTTTTTCTTCTACTTACAATTGTTCCTCATTGATTGGTATCTAACTAGTTGTTTCTTATGCTTTCTGCAGGGTTGAGAGTGCCCATGCCAGGTTAAAGAAGCAGCTAGGATCTAGTCAAGGAAATTTTGAGTCCTCTTAGTCGAATGTACACAACATGCTCCTGTTATAGCATATATCAATAAAGGCATATCGTTTGAGAAATCGAAGATGGTCGTCTAACACAGTTTCAGGCCGTCCATGTTTAGTGAGCTTTGTGAGAACGTCTCCATCACTGCACTTGAGAAGATACTTGATGAGACAAAGCGAACTAGTTTTATTGGGATTGACCCCGTTGCATGTGGATGTCAGCTTAGATACACCCACGGCTTGTCATGTGCCCACAAAATTGCTAACTATACTAGACAAAGGCGTCCGATCCCACTTCAGTCTTTGCATACTCATTGTCACAAGCTTGACATGCAACCCACCTCGAACTAGAACCATGTGAATGATGATGATATTCATATCGAGAAATTTGAGTTGTTAAAGCAGGTATACACACAAGCTGGCAAGTTAAGCAAGGCCCAACTGCTTAGAAAATTGAGGGAATTGGTAAATCCAGGGAGTATACATGTAGAGGAATCGGAGATCAAATCGATAATACGAGGTAGGCCACCTAGAAAGATGGATAAATTTACCCGATGTGAGTCATCCACATTTGAGAGAGTAGCATCGATGTAGGATAGCTACTCCTCGTCTATCACAGGTCCAATAGATGTCATCCCTCTACAGTCGGTGAGACCAACCCGATAGAGGAGAGCGAAAGAGAAGGTAATTAATAGATTTGTAAATATGTAAGTGAAGTTGATTTGTCATATCATTGATGCTGATGCATTATCCCTTCTGTCATACATCGTTCGTCAGACGTTAGTTCAATTCTCGTCATATGATACTTACATCGGGCATTTTTCATATGGCATACGTCTATTTATTCAGCATATTGTAGTCGTACAAGCCGATGGAAATTGTGGGTTCTAGACGATTGTTGCCTTGTTGGGATTGGGAGAGAATGGTTGGTTACAAGTCCAGAATGACTTGTTACATGAACTAGATAGTCACACACAGTATTATGAGCCGATTTTTTGTAGGTTTGTAGCACTGAATGAGATTAGACATTCTATTGCGCACCTCATGGAAAGTGTGTCATACAAGTATTAGATGACCATGCCAGAATGTGGCCACTTGATAGCCTCTTGCTACCATGTTGTTCTGTACCTTTTGAGTGCGTGACAGTGTTTAACGTTCATGTCACTCCGATTCGACCCTATACCAGCTGCTATCTGGAAAGAACTTACTATTGGCTTCATGAACAACAACCACTTCGTACAGGTAAATATAAGTTACAATGTGCTATTACAGTCAATCATGTTTTGCATTTAACTTCACTCATTGTTATGTCTACAGGTTTTCCTCCTGTCGGGTCATCCTATCCCACCCATTGCAACATATTGGCATAGATACTGGATTGATAATGCGTTGGGATAAGCACTACATTCGCACAAACCACGAATTGAAGAATTCCAACGTGTGGTTAGCAAAGATGTAGCAACACAGGAGACGTTGGACTTGATTGATGACTGACTGAAACAGAACATAGCTTAGATGTATCTTGTACAGTGCATTGATTGTGCAATTTTGTATTGACGACTTGTACATATAGTCGATAGTTATTAAAACATTTTGTATTAACACATTCCTTTGGTAATTAATCTTAATATTATTTCGGTTTTTATATTTCAGTTGCGATCTTTTATTTTTTAGGGGCCTCATCCCCACACACAATCATTTTATTTTATTTTTTTCATTGAGCGATTGCGATATTTTAGTGTGTGATTTTAAAGTATAAAAATGAAATCATAATAACAAGTAAATAATGAATGCAAAGAAACAAAAACTATGATTTATATAAATAGGGTCATCCCCAAACAAAATAGGCCAATGTATTTGGGGCCTCATCCCCTATAAAGTACATATACAACTCATCCAAAAAAAACTAAGTCTATGTCTCTGTGATATCCGTCTTTATGGTCTGCCTCCTTTGTCGTCTGTAGTCCCGTGTAGATATTATCGTCTCAATGGAGTCGCTAGCTCAACAGGTTAGGATATCCCATACTCTCATAACCGCACCCAACAAATGATTGTACCAAAGTGTCGAACGTTGGATAATCGGTCTCAGTACATCCATTGCTCACTCAATACGTTAAAATAAGTATAGATAAATCTAAGTTGCAATAAAAAAAAAACTATCTAAAATGATAAATATGAGTGTTGAAATGATATACCTGGTCTGCTGACTCTAACTCTGTCTGTGATGCTCTATGTGATCTATCGTTTGGATGTTGTATGTATCAATGTGATACGCATGCATACCAATCTATGTAATCGGGCACACAATCGCCTGGATAAGGTGATAGCACTGACCGATGCTCATCCGAGAGTATGTGGCTCTGCCACACCGCCCACACCTCCTGGTAAAAAACATGAGTGGAACAGTAGGACGCTACACTGGCATTGAGTACTGGTAAATGAAAAGTGTTCATCTCGAGATACCATCTCTCGACAAATATAGATATAACAACACAGCTCACTGCCCGATAGGAACTGTCAACCAATGGGAATAAGCCGAAGCGCTGAATATAGCCCCGCTATATCCTAATCTGCACGTCTGGAAGGTCGAACTCCCACTCTGCCAGTTTCAACCAGTGATTGATACACTTTAGCAAGTCGCGCTCCTACAATTTAAATAAATACTATTAGTATACCTGGTATTAATAAGTAAAATTTTTAAATCTTAAAAGCATTACCTGATGCCGCCATATAGATGCAACCACGTGTGTGGCATAGCTAGTGAGGAGCGTCGGATCTGTAGGCACTCCGGGGACTATAGCATCCTCACACATTTCTCCAATTTCCTCAGACGTCTCGACAATAGGCTCTGATGCCTCTCTAACATACTCCTCAGTCACAGGCTCTGGTGTGTCTTTAACATACTTTTCGGCAACAGGCTCTGAGTGCGAACCGTTGGTCGATGCTGCATAGGAATCTCTAGTCGGACCAAACCTCTCTATGACCCAACGCTGCCAAGTAAATGCAGTGGATACAAAGTCTGTCACATATCATATTGTGTTCGACGTAATGACATATTTTACAAATAAAATTAGTTTTCTAAACATTAAATTAAATTTTTATATAATCAATGCCCAAACAGATTAAACTAAAATTAATTAACTATTTTC
>JAOXJP010144346.1:0-13276 GCA_025762735.1 Platanus orientalis | reverse complement strand
GGTGTAGCCGACCCCAAATAGTTGGGATAAGACTGTTTGTTGTTGTTGGATGAACATTGGTTTTGAAAATGATTTGAAATGTCTGACTCCATATTCAACTAGTTGACTCATAGAGATTCCTAGGTTAGAGGTTCAATTATGAGTTAGGGAAGGTGTTAGGCACCCCTTCTCAATTGCTTTTACAGTATCCTACTTTAAACCCGTTATAGTTTAATGGTCAACTTAAGCTATTCAATACTTGTCTCTCCTATTACCTTTATCTCATTTTATTAAGGGTAGCCGAAGAGTCCATATATCATTTATACCAAAATTTCGATAGCACAGCTATAATATGGACCCCTGGGGATGGATAATGATTCCCATGTCACTTTATTTAATCACCTAATAGTCCATAGTTTAAAAGAGGCACTCTAAATCAATCATCTACCAAACACTATCACTGTCTGCCCGACAACTTCGTATCCATCCACCATTCATATTTACATATACATTTAAAGTTGAATGAGCTAAGTTATCTAAAATTAACACACAACCTTAAGAAACCCAAAAATAGAGATATACATAGCCTTTAATCTAATAAACCTAGGCTACTCTATACAAGTTGAGGCTCTAAGGCTCAAAAATGTGCCATTTACCTGCTATGATCTAACTCTATCTAGAAGCACAACTAGACTATACATTACAAGCAAGACCTCTGAATATTTCCTTATAACACAGTTTGCAATTAAAATAAGCTTTTGCTTAAAGGAATGGAAATAAATCAAGAGGAATGACTTAAGGAATGTACCTTTTGTAGCATTCCCATGTAACCAAATAAGACATGAAAGGGTTATGACACAAGCAGTATCATAGAAATAAATAAAGTAGAACCGTGCCACAAGCCTTAAAAAAGTGCATCTTCAATACAATTTAAATGAATTTCTATCTAGACCATTAAAAGGATATGAATCTTTATGAAGTTAGCACATCGGACAAAGAATTCAAAAAAAGAAATGAAATGATGACTAAGTGAGGGACTTGACTGTAAAGAAAGTTAATTACAACAAAAACAACTTGGTTTACTAGTCATAAATATGAATGATTAAGAATTATGAATACAAATACAAGTAATAATGAATAAATAAAAGCACATTTCATAGGGAATGAGAACTAGTTGAGAAAATAATCCAACCTTGAAGAATGAGAACTAGTTGAGATAATAATCCAATCTTTAAAAACAACACAATAAGAGCAATCAGCTCTATAATACACTATACAAAACCTGGTTATATAATTTCTGGTCTAGACAGAAAATATGATGTTGAAAGTAATTAACCAAGAAAAACTATGAAAAAACTTTTAGAGGCTCACCAAGCATAGATGGATATTCAATAAAATGGAAAATAAATGGACTTAAAAAGAATATAGTAATGAAAGAAATTAAAAGTGGATTTAAACCATGGCCAAACAACAATAGGAATAGTCTTGTTTATATTATATTCAAATGAATAAAGACATGCTAAAAATACAAAAGAACTATATTGAAAATAAAATGTGCTGAAATAAGAACTATATTTAACAAGTGATACCCAAACACAAAGTTGTTAAACAAGCATAAACCCAGAGAGCTAAAATAAACACATCTCATATTTCAGCAATCACCCCTAGAATAAATGTATAAGTAAATCTTGGCATCTTGCTGAAGAATAAATGAGTTAACATACTAGGAATAAACCCTTTACACACAAAAAAAATATTCTAATTAGTAATAAAATAAAGGGTAGCATTTTAACTAGGTTCTATTTCAGGGATTGGACCGATAAAAATTAGTAATAAAAAAAAGAATGAAATCGACACTCTTGAAGTTCTAATTAACCTAGGTGTTCTTTTTAGAGTCTGGATAGACCCACTTAAATGCAAGGAAAGTGGAATTCATCATACAATAAAATTTCTAAATAAATAAACAAAACATGGACTGAAACATCAAAAAACTAATACCTGTAGGTTTGAAACATCAAAAAACCACATCATCTTAAATAAGCTAAAATTTCACATAGTACTTGAAAAAAATTTGGAGTGAGAGAAGCATTTCTCCCTCATGTGGCACACGTAGCCCGGGATCCTCTTGTTGTGTTCATCATAGTTAGGCAGAGGGAAATTTGGCTGGATAAGAAACTAATCAAGGAAAAGGGTGTCACTTGATTCTAGATAGAGAGATTAAAACGTAAAAGAGGGTTGGGTTTGGGGTTGCTGAGTTATGGAGTGTGAAGGGGTTTCAAAGGGAACTTTATGTCAAAGTTTCTTCTCCCTTTGGATTGACCTGGGGTAAAAAGGAGGGAAGGTGTTGGATTTTTTTGTTTTTTTGGTTCAAATTCCTCCTCCTTTGTCATTGTTGGGGTGTATTATAGAAGAGATTAGAAGGGGTGTTGGTGGTTGCCATTAGTAGGCATGGAGGGTCTGCTGGAAGCATGGTTTAGGAGAGGGTGCAAGTTGCGGGCATGGAGACAAAAGAGGGTAAGGTGTGGCAAGTGATCAAAGAGGTGAGGGAATGGAAGATAAAGAGAAAGAGGGAGTCGGGCAAATAGCTCTACACATGGGAGAAAAAGAGAGGGAGAGGCTACATTTTTCAACCAAAAATCGGGAAACACAAGGGGATCACATGCGGAAAAAGGGTAGTGAGTGAAGGAGTCGAAGAGGTGAGGGAGAGAGAGCAAGGCATGGAGGCCTCTGCAACCATAGCAGAAAAAGTGGAGAAAGGGGATTAGGAGAGAGAGAGAGGGATCATTAGAGAGGGGGCCGAAGAAGGGGAGAGCAGGAAAGTGGAGTAGGAGGAGAGAGAGAGATAGGGGTAGAGAGGGTTTGAGAGAAGGAGAGAGTGTAACAACCCTAAATTCATAGCCTTATTTAGGCATGAGCTCAGGTCGCAATTATCCAATCCACAATTCTTTCATTATTATTTTTGGCATTTCTTTAACTTGTAAGATTATTTAGAACTTAACCTTAAAAACCTTAAACATATATACACAATGGAATATGAACTAATTCACAGTATCCATATGTTTTCATGTGCAACGAAAACTTTAAAAAATTTTAACATGAAGGATCTTGGTCTTACTAACAAGAATCTTTAAATGGAAATTAGAAGAGACCATGAAAATAAAATGTTGTGCCTAACCCAAAGAAATTTTATCAAGAAAATTCTTTAAAAATATAATATGATGAATGTTAAATCGGTCTTAACCCTATGGTAGAGCACTTCAAGCTCTCAGCCAAGATAAGTCCTAAATCTCAAATTGAGAATGACAAGATAAAAAATATTCTTGATAATAATGTTGTAGGATGTCTTATGTATGCCATTGTAAATGCACGCCCTAACTTGTCTCAAGTATTGAGTGTTATGTGTAATTACATGTAAAAACTTGGAATAAAACATTAACATGCTGTAAAGTGGATACTTAAGTATCTTAAAGGTAACCCAAGTCACAGTCTCATGTTTGAAGGTAAAGAAAATGATAACTTTGATCATTATAGTTATATAGATTCTGACTATTTAATGACCCCCATATTTATGACCTTATTTAGGTGTGAATTCGTGTCACTACTAACCGAATCTATAATTCAATCACTATAATTTTTTTACATTTATCTCAACCCATAGGGTCACTTAGATTTTAACCTTAAATATTAACATAACACATGCAATGAAATAATTATAATAACATACTAATCATAAACCTCAAAGTGCAACAGAATTAAAAGTTAAATTAACTAAGATCTATGTGACTAAACTCCCAATATTCAAAGGAATCAATTATCAAATAAGCTAACCTCCAAATAAGGGACAAGCAATCCATAATATCCATTTATCCAAAACTCAAATTAGTACATCCAATGAAGTTCCACATACAAAGGAAATGTAGCTAAAAGAAAAACTAAATTCTATCAATAAGAAAAGCATTTGGTCGCATGCCTTCCGTCGACTCTAGGTGCTCCCAAGTGTCATACATGTACTATGTTCCACCTGAAAAATGGAGTGTAAGGGTGAATTCTATGACTTGTAAGTAGGTATACAAAACGTACAATAGAACTGGATAAATAGAGTACGAATCTTTCAATATAAAATACTTAGCATACTTTCATATATGACGCATATAGTTTTTAGCTTATAAGTGTGTGTGTGTGTGTATGTGTGTGTGTGTGTGTGTGTGTGTGTACAAGTGTACATTCATTAACTATCATACATCACATGATCTAAGCAATTTAACATCATTGTCCATTATATAAGAGCTATACATGGCATTATGGACAATCCTACTAATCCAAAGCATTTTCCTAATACATGTGCATGAAAATATACATGATTCTACTAATCCAAAGCATTCTTGTCATATATTTGCATGTCAAAATACATAGCAATAGATACACACAATCACATGGTAAATATTTTCTAATCCATCCATAGTAAAGATAATTAATGTACATCTTAATAGCATTTTTGTTCATTTTTTTTCATAGACTATACTTTCTTAATATGAATATGCATATACAAATCATTATAAGCTATACATGCATCATTCTTAAGTCATTAACAACCATAACAATATACTTGCATAATGTGATATATGAAATTCTAAGCAAATATCATTACTATGATCCAATATATGACTAAGATGTCAATATGGGCATATAAGTTCAAACGAAAACAACCAAACATACTAACTCATCAAAAGAACTTCCATCAAATGCTAAACCAAAAGCAAAGTACCTTTAAGAGGTTGCCGGTAAGGCCAAATCAAAACATATGGTCACCAATAAGAGTTCCGGTAAAAACAATGCTGAATGCATGGAGTTAATCCATCGGGTCTTCAACAAATCAAATCTACATGCAAATAACCCAAATAAAGGATCTCTAGTGAAATAAATCCAAATGCACATAACCTAAATAAAGGATCTCTGATGAAACAAATCCAAATGAAAATAACCTAAATAAAGGGTCTCTAGCAAAACAATCCAAATGTAAATAACCCAAATAAGGGGTTTCTAACAAAACAAATCCAAAAAAAAAAAATAACCCAAGTAAAAGGTCTCTACCAAAACAAATCCAAATGCAAATAACTTAAATAAGGGATCTCTAATGAAAGAAATCCAAAAGCAAATAACCCAAGTAAAAGGTCTCTAGCTAAACAAATTCAAATGCAAATAACCCAAATAAGGGTCTCTAGTGAAACAAATCCAAATACATATAACCCAAATCAAAGGTCTCTAGCGAAACAATTCTAAATGTAAATAACCCAAATAAAGGGTCATTAATGTGTTTAGCCCGCAAAGAGCCCCTAAGGCATCAAGGGTTTATCCCATATAATTCCCCCAGATCAGGGTAGTTCTTTAAAATTGCCTAGGACAATGGTGTTTCCACATAATTCTCCCAGAACAAAAGGTAGTTCCCACATCATTCTCCTATAACAAAGAGTAGTTCCCATATCATTCCCCTAGAAGAAAGAGTAATTCTCACATCTTTTCCCAAAGCAAGAAGGTAGTCCTTTAAAATTCCCTAGGACAAGGGTGTATTTGGTTTTCACATAATTCCTCCAGAACAAAGGGTAATTCCCACATCATTCCCCCATAACAAAGGGTAGTTCCCACATCTTTCCCTTAGAACAAAAGGTAGTCATTTAAAAATCCTTAAAACAATGGTGTATTTGGTTTCCACATAATTCCCTCAGAGCAAATGATAGTTCCCACATCATTCCCCTGGAACAAAGGGTAGTTCCCACATCATTTCTCTGGAACAAAGGGTAGTTTCCACATCTTTCCTCGGGAACAAATAATAGTTCCCACATCATTCCCCCAGAACAAAGGGTATCATATCAAATCCATGTAACTGAAGAAGTCTGTCAAATCCATACTTATGTAATTATATACTATTACATAAGTATACTAGACAAAAGGTATCCATATGTCTAAACCTTATATGTGAAATCAAACCCAAAGTTGCAAATCTCATATTTCGAAGCCAAAACCATGAATGCAATTAAATATGATTGGCCCAATCTAAGGACTTATAGAGATTTATGGAATTTAAAACATCTCCATCTCAACATGTAAGTAGAGGTAAAACAAAGCATCTCAAATGCCTCAAAACTCCTATAAAATCCATAGAAAGTGCTAGGCAAATATCCAAAAGTAAACATGGATGAAATCGACATGTTCAAGCTACAAAAATTAATAAATGTGAATCTCCAATAAAAACATAGGGATTCTACAATTCTAGCATAAGAATCATAGATTCAAAGGCAATGTTACAAAGATAAGCAAGAATCAATGAGAATTTATCAAAATAGGCAATAGACATATGAAATGAATCCAAGGCATGCTATAAAACTTGTGAATCTTAGAGAACTAAGTAAAAGATCACCAATCCATTGAGTAAAGATCACAAATATAAGATTTCAAAGGAATAATCAAAGGCATACCATATAGGATCATCTTTCACATTGAATTCCATAAGAATCCAACTCTCATACTTCATTTCAAAGAGTAGAGCTTTACCAAATTTGCCAATCGATAGCATCAATATCATAAAGTGATAATCACTTCCAAACTTTATGAAAATAGAAAATGAGGCTCTCAAATCAAAGCTTAAACCATATGAATTAAGATTTTAGAAAAAGAAAATCCAATTAAACATAGAGAATTCACTAGTATCATCAAAAGACATCTAACTTTATACCATACATTTGCTAGCTTAATTAGAAGCATATATAGCATCAATGAATCATTTTCTAACTTATTCAATGAGACATCATGACATTTTGCATATTATTATGTTTTCAAACAGGAAAACATTATGTAACTTACACACTTATCAACACCCAAATTTTGATCCCGGTCAATAAATGGAATCAGATGGGTTCATTATAGTATGGGATATAACCAAAATCTAGACGCCCCTAAACTTTAGATAGGCAAACACTTTCAATGGATATTCTGGTTATAAACACAATAAAGTGATTCGAATTCTATCTACAAGATCATTCAAGCTAAACCCTGAAGACATTTTGAAATTCTGAAAAACTAAAATTTTTATTTCACCAGTCTTGAATTTACCAATCTTCGTAAGCCTTCTCACATTGAAGAAACAAAAGGCTGGCAAATTACCCTTTTACCCATATACACTTAGAGATTTGAATCAAAGCCTATTTGAACTCATTTCTTCAAAGCTTTCCAAATTTCCCTTTATAGTGAGGACATCTTGAATTTACCAACCTTCGTAAGCCTTCTCACATTGAAGCAACAAAAGGCTAGCAAATTACTATTTTACTCCATACCCTTAGAGATTCAAATCAAAGCTTATTTGAACTCATTTTCTCCAAAGCTTTTCAAAATTCCCTCTATAGTGAAGACATCTTAAATTTATCAACCTTCGTAAGCCTTTTCACATTAAAGCAACAAAAAGCTAGCAAATTACCCTTTTACCCCTATACACTCAAAGATTCAAATCAAAGCCTATTTGAACTCATTTTCTCCAAAGCTTTCCAAAATTCCCCTCTACAATGAAAACATCTGGAATATAGTAACTTTTACAAGTCTTCCCACATTAAAATTCTAAAGGGATGGTAAATTACCATTTTACCCCTACACCCCTAAAGATCTCAAACTATGGGCTATGAGACCATTTTTTCAAGGATTCTCTAATATTCATAAACCTTCTCATATTGAAGCACAAAAAGATGAGAAAATTTCATTTTACCCCAATATTCTCAAATACATTGTTTTCCCCAAAATTAAACCTTCGACAAATTCCTAAAGGCCTGACACAAGTCAGAAACTCAATCGGTCAGTGGCCCCATGCAGACAAGTCTAAGATCTCCCCAAGAAAAACCCCTCAAGGGGCCTAATACCCCCCAATCATCCCATTTTCTCCCTAAATTACAGCCAAATCACGTCTATCAGCCATGAACACTCGGTGAACCATTGAGAACTCTCTAAAAGTTCAAATCCCTCAAGGTCAGGCTCATTTTTTCAGGTTTTTCAAGATATTTGATAAACACCCTAATAAATAAGTCCATCCATAGGCTCAACACAACTCAATGACCTAGTCCTTTACAAGTCCAAGGGGTATTGTTTGGTCGAGTGACCTTCTTTCGGAAATCTCCCAAAAATTCACCAAAAATTAGATTGTTTGCCTGTCAGGCCCTGTGGACTTGTAGTTCCAATACCCAAACAACCATGATCACCATTGTACCCCATTCAAATTTAGGAAAAACCTATCTCAAGTCTGCAAAAAGTTTGGTTCAGGATAATTCAAGGCTTTAGACATAACTTTTGACTCAGACATCAGATTCACGAACAGTTAGTGCCCATGCCTCACAAATCTTGAGAACTATATTTCATATGAGGATTTCAAAAATCAATTTTACCATTTTTTCCCTCCCTCACTAGTACGAATCATTTCGGGGACATTCGGAGTCAATTTTGGACCACTTGCCCTATCCTGAATCCAAATCTGACAGTTGTGTTGCAACTAGAATATCTAAGAGATATGAAAAACTTATAAACCTTGAGAAGTTTTAACTCAAAAGGTAAGCCCAGATAGTAAAGGGAAATTTTGAAAAAAAAAACAATCATTACTTCTTTAAAAAAAAAACCCATTTTTGCCCAAAATACCCCGTAAACATTTTCTAAACCCTACACCCTTCATTTGGAATATTCCAAATGAAGGGTGAAGACTTTAGGACTACCAACCTAAACACTACACCTCCTCATGGGTCCCACCCCCTCTCTCACTCCTTTTTCCCCACCACACACATGGCAAAGGGGCCCACCACCTCTCCCACCTCTTCACCCCATCCACACACCTCACCCCCTTTCCAGAAGATTCTCCCACCTCCACAAACCCCCTTACCCCCCACCTCCTCACCCTAGCCACACACCTCACCTCTCCCCTTCTAGAACCCCACACCTCACCCCACTTCCCTTCCACCCATTTTTCTCCCTTCCCTCTTCCAACCACCTCACCTCTTTCCAGTCCTTCATTGCCACCTCACCTCCTTGGTCCCCACCTATAAACCCCCCCTAAGTCATTGAGGGAGGTGAAAGAGAAAAATCTAATAGAAAAAAAGAAAAGAAAGAAAGGAAAGAGAGAAAAGAAAGAGAGAAAAGGAAAGGAAGAAAAGAGAAAGAAAAGAAGAAGAAGGAGACCACATGGCCAGGTTGGTCCCCCTCTAACCCTCCTCTTGTATTTTAGTAGGCCCCCCATACTTTTAAAGTCTCATGCCCCCAGTCCAATTGTCCACCATTTAGTGAAACATAAAGGAGATAACTTGTCTCCCCCCTTTTACTACTTTTTTATGACCTTTCTAATGTAGAACTCATTCTTCTCTTAATAAGAGGAGTGAGGACCTATGACTTGGGCTCCATGTCACTGATCCCTTGACCCACCTATATGCCAAATTTAGGCCCAAGAGGATGTCACCTGACTGTAAAAGTGGGCCTAAGTCCTTCCCTAAAACAGTGTGCTCACACACTGTACAAGAGGGGTCAGCTTAGTGTTTGATTTTTTATTTTCTTTTAAAAATGAATTCAGTTTTGCTTCTTCTTTTGTTGATTATTTAGTTAATTTAGACTTGTAAGTAAATTTTTATGAGCATTTTTATTACGTTTTGTTATTTTTTATGCTATTTATTTTTGAATATATTCACTTCTATCCAAAACTTGTTTATAGTAAACTACTTGTCTTGTCTATATCATAACTCTACATATACATAGAATTTGAGTCTCAAATTTGAACTAGGAATGCATCATCTACCCCCTAACTTCCCTACTAAATTTAGAGTCCACCCCATTTTTAAATCTCAAGAAATGGGTCCCATAACCCTGCCTTCACTGTCAAGCCTGTGCTAAAAGCACAACACCCACCCTCTTAGAAAAATCCAAAAGAGGGTCCCACCCTGTCCTAGAGGGTTGGGCCTTCTCAAAGACTTTTCTAAGGCAACCATCCACCCTCTTGAAAGGCCCCATGGTTAGTGGACCTCAGGTGATGGCTCAAAAATCCAAAAAATGGCTGCTGGATTTTTGAAAAATGCACAGTATGCCTGATAAACAACTTCCAATTAATCTTGGATTTTGTGCTAACTTTTAAAGATCCCTCTGCATTTATAAAATATTTTTTTAAAAATTACAGTTTAACTAAAATGTCACCAAGATCAAGTGGGGCCCATTTCGGTTAGTATGCTTGATCTTTCACCCTGTGAAAGATCAGGCATACCTCTATCTTAGACGTACCTGATCAGAATGATGTCTCTTTGTCCCCAGATGTTTGGTGGTTCACAATGATTCACTGACTTATAAAACAACTAGGACACACCTTCTGAGTGAATTCAAGAGTCTGGAACTAACTCCAAAAGTCAAGTGGGACCCATCCAAGGTAGTATGCCTGAAAGATCAAATGTATTGAGAAAAATTATAATTTTACCCCGATTAGGGAAACAAGTAATAATTGAAAGATTGATTATCTCTTAAAACCTACTAAACTCAAATTTAAACCTAGGACCCTTGTTAATAAAATAAATTATAAAAATCCCTTTCTTGAGAAGTACACATGAATTCAAACTTGGAGTTAAGTTTAGGTGTACTGAAAGATCAGCTGTATTGAACCAAGTTCAAGCGTACTGACATAAAAAAAATCACTTGATCTTTTTTCTGAATTTTCAATATTTAACGAAGTCATAATATTGCTAGGTCAGAGGAGCCACCCTAAAAATGTGGGTAATTGGGGTCCCTAACACCTTCCTCAATTACAACCAAACAACTTACCCAGACCCTTGGAAACCAAACCAACAAGAGATTCAAACCCTAGACCCAAGTGCCTAGGCCCGGGTCCCAAGCCTAGAGGCCAACCTGAACCAGCTGAGTGTGGTTCCCCGAACTAGGGCAGGCAAACCACCTGGTTTTTCTATGATGCCCAAACTCGTAAAACAAAAATGCATGAAATATAATTGAAGCTTTCTTGATATGACATGGCATATAATATACAAGAACATATGATGCTCTTTTCTATTCTCTTCTCTTCCTTTTACAATTCTCCTCAATCTTACCTAACCTTGGTAGTGGTTTCGAATCCATGAACATGTGTCTTTTCCATAGAGCTTTGTTGAGATAATATGGACATGCTTGAACCTAGAGATGATTGGTGAAAAATTGAAGTAGCCTTAAGGGAGAAGAAGATGACCAAACCATATGAGAAAGAGAAGGAAAAAGATGGAGATCTCTAAATGTGTGGGATATGCCAAAACGTGAATGCTAAACTTGAGTGCTTGAAAGCTTAATTATAGATATTTCAACTTATTCCTTCTAGGACTTTGTTGCATGTTTGGTGCCTTGTTTCTAGCTTGCACTTCTTATCTGTATGAGAGACTTGATAATGTGGCAATGCTTGATTGGTTGTGAAAGAGACTTTGCATGCTTGTATGAATCCAAAACCATGTGAGATTCCAACTTTCCCTCTATCTAATCCCTTAATAAGTGGAATTTTGCAGATATGATAGAGTGCTATTTGAAGTAGGTTTTTTTATTTGGAATGAATCTTGTACATATTTCGAGATCTATATGGGTTGGTGAGTCCTATGTTAGTGGGGCTCTTTCCATTATGCTTATGGGTATTTTTGGATTCTGAAACCACCATCATCGTTATTCTTTAAGATTCGTGCCTCTTGAAGTAACAAATTTATGATTCTAGCACTATTCTTCACGATGCACCTGTCTTTGTGAAGTAATGTTCATCCATTGTGAAGAAAAGAGCAGTGTGTCTTTATATGTGTAGAATGATCAATCACGAATCGGCCTCTATCGTGAGCATGAGAGATAGGGTACATCCATCGCATGCAAATGGAACATAGTAAGTGTCTCAAGAATACCCCGAAGCCTAAGTATCTAGCCCCAAGATCAATGTTGACTGTCAAACGTAGTTTCTCAAATAAAGGAATAATTATTGGTTGGTTGTCCCGGCCAGATCAAATCCCGAAAGATCGCCCACCTAAGCAAGAACAGTGAGATTGACCAGCTGGAATGTTAGGGATGACCTACACTATAAAACTAGGATCGCACCTAGAGGAAGGTAAGAAACAAATTCTTAACTAGTATCCTCTCCCTCGATATGATCTCTTTTTGACTTGATTATCGGAGAACAACCGGCTAGCACTCGATTGACTATTTCTCCTGTCTTTTTTATAGGACCATTAGATCTAGGGACCATCGTGCACTCATCTGAAGATTCTTGGGTCAATCAGATTTTGGCTTCATTAGTTGGCGCCATCTATGGGAATGAGGTTGAGACAACCCCCTCCCAGACTAACAATGCATGGTGGAGACCAGATCCATGGAGGTAAGGAGGAACAACCCTTAGAACACCATAGCAAATGATGACTGGTGAGAGGAGGAGTCAGGTGAACCCAACCTAGAGTAGTGGGTCCAAGATCTCACACGGGCCATGTAGAAGATCGCTAAACAAAATCAATAGATTCTTCAAAGGCTCCTTACCCAAAACAATAGTGGGACCCAAGAGGGGTGGTAGAGCGAGGCCCTAGCCCTATCCAGGAATCCACACAAAGAAAGAATAGGGCAGACCAAAGATGTTGGATTTGAGAGATATAATGGAGGTGAGCCTAGTTTTCAAAACCTCGAAGGTGGATGGAGGGCCCATGGACAATCTCCGCACAGCAAAACAAATTGAGTAGTTAATCTCCGCACAGCACATTGATCATTCTTAAAAGCCATGAACGAAAGAGTCTGATCTTCCAGATAATTTTTAATGTCGAGGAACCTTGGCTTCTTGTTCGAATTAGTAGTTCTAATATGGAGGCAATAAGCTGGCTCATTTCTTTGCTCAATTTTAATTGGTGTCATGTCTGCCCCTTGAGGGATCTCAATCATCAAAGCCAATGTGGCCAAAGCATTTGTAAAGCTGTTCCTTCTTCTTCCAATGTAGTCAAAAGTCAGATATTCAAAGCTCTTGGACAGGATCTGTAGACATTCATGGTTGTCTAAGAATTTCTCCTCTCGGATAAACCAATCTCTAATTGCTTGGAAAATGATAAGTGCTGAGTCTCCATAGACTTTTAGTTCATCGATGCCAAGATCAATAGCTAATTTTAGGTCGATGATGCAAGCTTCATACTTAGTTATATTATTGGTGCACTAAAAATGTAGCCTTGTGGTAATTAGAATGAGGACATTTGTAGGGGAAATGAGCATGGCTCCAATCCCGTAGCCTAACTGATTGACAGCTCCGTCAAAGCAC
>JAOXJP010144335.1:0-13276 GCA_025762735.1 Platanus orientalis | reverse complement strand
CCCCCCCCCCCCCCCCCCCCCCCCCCCCCCCCCCCCCCCCCCCCCCCCCCCCCCCCCCGCACTCATGCTGTTGTCACAGTTCTCACAAGATTCGTTCTCACCTAATTTTTTCCGCAACAGGTCTGTCCCAGCATTAGGATAGTTTGGATCAATGGAGTTATAATGGACAACATGGTTGATCTGGCCTGTTAACTTTTTATTTATTTATTTAAATTTTTTGATACCGAGAACCATGCCTGGTCATTTATCAGCATATGATTAGTGGCATTGTTGTGATGGAGCAATGTCCATCATCATCGCCACCAATTGACCCTGATTTGCCCAACCAAATAAGGTTTTTTTTTTAGTTGTTGATATTACTATTATTATTTTTATTATTGCTACTACTACTTATTCTTTTACATTGGAACTCATCACTGTGAACCATTGAGTTGATGAACCACCACAATAGTTAGTAATAACCTTTTTGATGTTATAATATGGGTCACAATTCTATCTAGGGAGACCTTATTTGGGGTTTTGATTTAACAATTGGATTGGTTAACAATTGGATTGGTGCCGGAGGCAAATTATGCCACATATAAGGTTGATTATGTGTGTTTAGAGGATTCCAATGTGATGTTGAAAAGGGAACACCTGATGTGGAGGGGGCACCCATTGAAACAAAATCTATTTATATATTTATTTTTGTAATTATTGTTGAAGACAATGAAGAATTATAGACACTAAACATAAAAAAGTAAAATCATTGAGAAACAAGTCCCGGGCACTTTGCAGGCAAAGATCCCAAGTAAGTGAAATGCCACGGTACTGTGTTGGATGAGTACCATGCTGCGCTTATTACAACCATCTCCAGCCTAGATTTGATTAACCCAACCCTCTACACTTCTTCTTCTTCAAGTTGGGCATTATGACCCAGCTCCTTCCCACACCACGAACCATCTTATTATATCAAATACTCATCTCTAACTTATGTATTTGCCTATCAAAAGAGAGATGGTATGAATGCGTCTAGTTGTCTCGGAGGACTCATCAACACTAATACGGGTAGGATCCTCTAAAAAGCTTTCGCTGTTCCTCACATATACTTGTACAAGATGGTCCATAAAGGGTTGTAGAGAGTTTATCTCTTTGTTTAGTGAATTTATATGTCAAATTTACTATATGCTTATCGATGAACTATGAATAAAAGATACACAGCAAGAGAAGAAAACGAGACTGTAGCAGTGTAGTAGAATACTAGTGGATGACCCCATGCTGGCACGGGTACCTGACCTGTGGAGGTGGGAAACCTGGAGATGTACGTGTCCCATGGAAGAATGAAGCCTGGAGATAGATGAGTATTAACCAAGAGAGAAGAAGAAGAAAAGTAGTTACGGTGAGAGAATGTAGGGTGTAAAGGAAGAGAATGGAGAAAAATTAAGAAGAGGTTGAGAGAGATTTTAGGAATTGATAAAGAAGAAAAGAAAGAGGGAAACATAGGGATGGGTTGTACTATACACATGACATTCTCTTAAAAAATATTACATTCCAAATAAAAATCAGCAACCCTTTGCTTCAGTATATATAAATGATTGAGAATTCTAGTAGGAGCCCAATGCTAAGATGTTACCATCAAAAAATAAATAAAAAGCTTAGAATGCTGCAAGGAAGGTGGATTTCCTCTTGTGAAAAGTGCCTAGTGCAACAAAAAAATGCGGAAAAATGCTCTACACTGGGTGCAAAGAAATGATTTTTTTTTATCACGTATCACACAAAGACTTCACAAGAGGAAATCTGTCCTGGTTGTTAGGAGCGAGTAGCAATGGACCCTACTTCAGTTCCAGGATAATACTGTTATGGCAGGTGTGAAATATTATGACATCTAAAGGAGCCTGGTTGCGACATATTACTTTTTGGGGGCTATGTGTGTGTCTCCTGTAACCACACGAAATTTTGCAATTAGGAGAAGATCTTGAGTACGTCTACAAGGAAGGGATGCCGTACAGGGATATACAGGTCACATGGCCAGTATGCCAGCTCTAGGTGAATGGCTATTTATTTTTTTTCAGGGGGCGAATTATTGCTCTTATAGAATGTAAGAAGAGGTTAAAATTGTTGTCGTAAATATTTTGAATTTCATGACGGGAAATGTATAGTTCATGATGGACAATGTAATAGTGATTGGGTTATTGAACCCTTATCCGTGCCTAGACATGGATGTGTTTAGGGCATAGTTTTGAGAACTGGACTGGTTAATGAACCGGTAAGGTGGATGGTTCGAGTCCAATTGGGTTTGACCATCAGTTTAGATGATTTAACTGCGGTTTGTTAATTTCAAACATAAGTAAAAAGTTATAAAATACTAAAAAAAAAAATTCATAATGTATTAGAATGTTTATGACCGTGTTTCTAAATTTAGAAATACCAAAAAAATAATTAAAAAAATGTTATTTCTATATTCTCTATGTATGCACGATTCTGTAAACAACAAGTTAAATATATAAAATAAAATGAATAGAATCTACATATTTGATTCGGATGATTAGAATTAGAAACTTGATCAAAGCTAGTGTTTGACACTATGTCTTTAAGACAGATTTTGCCCCTCGCACTGGTGTTTACAAACTCTTTGGAAGTCTACCTTTCAAGATACAATGATCTACTACACACAAAAGAAGCACTGCAATTTGTGTACCCAGTGAACCAAATTGTGTTTGTATCTTTTTTTTACATTAATGTTATGACACTTATGCACTATAATGTGTATGTCTTACTCGAATTTCAGATTTTTAAAATGAAAGAGGGACTACTTATTTATAGACTGTTTATGTCTGTTCAAAACAAGCATATGGTCACACCTTATGGTGTTCGAATAGACACAAATGCATAAATGTTATAGTTTAGTAGCCACCTACATGTCCGTATGGAATAAACATGTATCAAAAGGGATGTTTTAATAGCCATATTCATGTCCATACAAAATAGACATGGTTTAAAATATGTGATTTTATAGTCACATTTGTGACTATTCCGTCCAAACAATCACGAAGGGTAAAATTGTAAAAACTGCATGAATAGACAAACCCCCATAGGTATAACTGAATATGGGAGAAAGAAAAAAATTAATAAAACAGTTCTGTTCAGTGCACATGTGTGTGTTTATATTAGCCTGGGCCATGTTGGTTAGGTCCTCCTCTATCCACAAAACAGCGATGCCCCTTGGGGCCCAAACTTATATTCAACATTACTGTATATGAACACATTAAGTTTTATAGGCTAATCCATGTGGAACTGTTCAAGTTTCACACCCTTTTATTAGTTTTACCAGTTCAATTAGGCATCATTAGAGAAAGTTTTTCATTCATCCATTAACAGTTTTGAGCATCCAACCATACAATGTTATTCTCATCATTGAGGTGAACACTAACCCATGTGGACCGGCCTCAAACGGCGTGGGTTCCACTTTTATTTTGGCTCAAACATGCCTAAATAGTTAGGCTTGAAGTTGAAAGTGCTGCATAAAGTCTATGCCTTTTCGCAATGCACTTGTTCTATGTCAGTAGTTACTCACAATCATCCCAGCATGTGAACACATAAAAAATCATTGTTTTGTGGATAACCAACTTTGTTGTCAATAATTGTCTCTGTACACACAAAAACAAGGAAAAGAGTTGAGAGAACAATCATTTAAAGTTTTTTACTATAAAGAGATCCATTCTAGAAGGATTTTGTATGGTGGGACAATGAAAAGTGGCTAACCAAGTGGAACATTATCATGAGATCCATTCTGCAAGAATTTTGTATGGTGATTTTTCTGAGCTACAATCACCACAAACTTGGGGGACCAATTCTCATCAACAAATTTGCAGGCCTTCAACAATAGCCAAAAAAACTAGGATGGTAAGCAACTACATATAAAATATGATGAATTACTTCTTTTCAAAATGTTAACGGTCATTTGTTAAGAAAAATAACCTCAATTATTTGATCCAGTTCAATGTTTAAGACTTGGTTGAATTGGGATTCACTGACCCCATCCTTGAAAAAAAAAAGTTGTTAAATAGTCAGTAACCAAGAACCCAAAAAAAGAAAGAAAAAGGAGAATATTCAAATAAATATGGAATATGAGTCATGAAACAAGCTCATAGCTAAAGAAATTTGGGCGTATATAAAACATTTAGCAGCATAACTAAGTCACAATACCTAACTTGGTAAACCAAAGACTTTTGGATGTCCAGAGGAATATTACCTAGTCAAAATTTTAAAACTAGATGCATAAAATAGAAAGGGTAAGTAAAAAAAGTAGTTGAAGTATATGAAACAACAACAATCAACTGCAATAAACCCCTAGAGGGCATATTATACAGATATTGAATATACATAAACATAATATGATAGAATATAATACAATTTAATGGATTTTTTTGGGTTCAAGAAAAAAAATACTAACAATGGGACAATTATCATTGAGCTTCACTTTAGCTTTGGGTGGAGGGATCAATACAGGATTACAACTTCCTACATGTTTTGTATTATGTTAAGGGACAATTAAGACCTCCATCCAATGGATCATCACTTGGGAATATCAATTATCAAATGCAACATATGATGATTGAGTTCCTTTAATTCAAGTCAACTTTTGCATTAGGTGATCTACTCAGCTCAACAAAGCCTTATACCAACACATGAATCCTGTTTCACCATTCCACTCTATCTAGGGCCATATTTTGATTATATCTAGGGCATATGTTCCATTTTATTTAATTTCAATCATGATAGATCACTTTTTTTTTAGAATCTTTTTCTTGTGTTATGGTCAGTTTGTCATGGATGACATAAGCTTCAGTGAGCTTTTAAACTTTTTAGATTTTCCAAATTTGCAATAAAATGGCAATTGTGCATGACCAATTTAAGGAGACTGCTCTGTCAAATGGTCCTTGCTGGACTGCCACTTTATTTGGATTTAAGGTGACCTAAAAACCCTATTGTTTCTCAAAAGTTCCCTGATTCCAAATGCAAGGGCAGGTGACTGTAAAGCATAAGGAGGGGTAGTCTCCATCACAGTTTTAAAACTCAGCCAATCCCAATGATGCAGCACAACACCAAGAAGCTAATTAAAGCACTACAGCAAAACAAGGCTGAGTACAAGAGGGTCAAATCGGGTTAAACTGAGTTCAGAATAGGGTCTGTTTGGAGTGAGAAAACAACAAGGTACAATGGAGTTTATGGTTTCAAAATCTGGGTGAACAGCAAAGATATTTATACTAAGTGTGGTTGAAGTAAAAACATTTCAGGGCTAGTAGCACTTGGGCAGCAAAGGGGTTTGGAGGACTAAAAGTTCAGATTAGCAATAGAGTAATACAGATTTCATAGGTCAATCCAGGGTCTAGAATAGCTGGGTAGGCTCTGGTTTAGGCTCATAACAGGGTATTAGGGAAGACTAATTAGTATACATCTAAATCTAGGGGATTCAGTCTGAAGTATTGGTGAGATTATCAATCTACTATTTAAATAAATTACATGATTCGTATATTGCAGAATCTATTAAAATGCCAAAACTTAAAGAGCGAAGAAACTTAACTATAATACTCTATCCAAGTGAGAGAAGAAACTTATTAGTCAGCTTAGCAAGGAAGATTTTTAAGAAATGATGTGTTTGGGGTTCAAAAAAGTGTGCAGGTGTAAAAAAAAATACACCACATTTAAAAACACATCATGTGTCAATCAATGGCACACCTACATAGGCCTGTGCCAACACAGACAATCACTTGCAAAAAAAGAAAAAAAAACATTGAATTATGACTCTAGTGGGTGGCCCCATCATTATCTTTTGTTTGATTCCTAAGAATCTCTTCCAATCCAAGTGAAAGGAATGTTTATGGACACCAGGACACACAAATCAAGACCCATCCATCCATTATCACTCAAGAGAATCTCATTTATCAATTTTAATTTTAGAGCCAGTCCCTTTTTTTTATTCAAACAAAACAGTCAGTAAAATTTTGTGAGATATTTCTGGCGTTTGGTCCCTTTCTGGTGTTAATGAAGTATGTATGAATGTGACCAAGCGTTCTCACGGTGAGACATTTGTCGCATAATCTCTCCAAGGGAGAAAATAGATTGGACTGGGGAGGATTGTGTGATGCTTGCCCCTTTCCGCCTGTGGGAGTGCAGGTATGACAGCAACAGGCCCAAGTGGCCTTAAAAAGCACAAAAAGTATGTATGAATGTTGTTGGTGGCACTGTTACACATTGGATCTGTACAATTGCACAAAACTATCATATTTCTGGCCTCATGGGGGATACTCTTAACCTTTTGATCAGAATAACTCTTGGGTTATGGCCCACCCAGAAGGTAAATTCCCAACCCACCAAATGAAATGATTCAGGATTGATGAAAAGGGATGGTGTTCCCTCTGGTTTGGCCATTGGGAAAAAAATTAGGTGCAACTGAATATCCTGAGAATGGTACAAACAGCACTAGGGTGTGAACACATCAGTGCCAAAAAGTAATAAGTTCCCCCCAATAAGTGTAAATCACTTTTCGGTGCTGATGCATCAGCCCCCCTGGTGCCATTTGCACCTAAATCGCTTTGTGCTTTTGACTCTTGATTTCAAGTAGATTCTCCATTGAGCCTGGGCTCAGTCTGTCTCATGATCTACTGCTTACGTATTAATTAGGGCTGAGTATGGGTCGGGTCATGGTAGGTCCAGGCCCAACACTATAATTATAGACCGGGCTTGGGTTGGTGTTTGGGACCGTAAATTTTTAATAAACTTAGGCCTGGGTCCGGCCCTAATTAATTGATCGGGCCTTGGGCCGGCCCATGAATTTGAAAAATATTTAATGTTGAGATGTAGATTTGAACTCTAGACTTATCTAAGGTTTAAAATTTTGATTTTGATGGATATTTTACCATGAGGATTTATGGAAATTTTGAAAAACTTTGCTAAAATGTTTCAACATATTTTAAAATTTATGAAAATTTTGATGTGAACTATTATGAAAATTTCAATCAATGTTAAACATGATTATACACTTTGGACTCAAATAACTATATAAAACATATAAATTATGTACAAATAAATTGAAATAATAAACAAATGGTTACTAGTCATTCTTTTAGTCAAAGGACTACCAAACATGTCATAATTCATCTTAAATTAGTCATTTTGTAAACAAACTTTATATAACAAAGTTATACAATAAGTTCGGGTCTCGGGTCTTTGTCAGGCTTAGCTTAAACCAGGTTTTTTTGGGCTGAGCTCTGGGTGGACCAGCCCATAACCACCCCTAATATTAATTAATGTTGTGACCGCAGACTGGTAATTGGGTTTGTTATTGTGTGCGTATGATGACGAAATCAAATGAATTTTTTTTCAACAGTAAATCGTTTGTAGAGATCTCCTTTCTCCAAATAACTGTGGATCCTCTTTATTAGCTTTCATTCATTTTTGAAATATAATATGTTCTGTATTGTTCTTTTTCTTATTTATTTATATGTTATGATATTTAAATCTGGGATGATTGGGTAAAAACCTGAATGGCTCTCCTCTCTTGATAGCTACTGAAAGATACTTTGAGGAATGAGTGATGGATATTAATCCATCAACACATTAATGCTTGCTCTTGACAGTTTTTATTTTTATTTTTCACTGCTCATTATAGAACCCAAAATCAAGGTAAGTGAAATCTTTCTTGAACTCGTTGTTACTACTTTTTATCATATGCCAGAGAGGTTTCTAGAAAGCTTATTTGTGTTGTTAGTTACTCGACGATTGTTCAGTACAATCTGAGTTGTAGTGGGCACCCACCGATCATTAATTCAGACAAGCACCGGGAGTGAGGCAAAGTGCTTTTCTACCTTATTTCCCTTTTATCCTCTGTTGGTTCCCTGAATTTGGGCATTTTTAACTGCCAGTAAACAAGTTAAAACTAGAAACCTTTAATGTTTGTTTGCATGACATTTTACCCCAGCTAAAGATACTTGGTAAATCCTTTCCAGACAGAAGGCATTACTGGTGAAGATTTTTCTTAGTTTCTTCGCTCCAATTTTGAATGATGGGTGTTTCTATTTACACCTACCAAATTTCTAAGGTTCCCTTAATTTTTTTGGTTTATTTTTCCTTTTATACCCTTTTTCCAATTCCCTCTCTTACCTAAAACACCTCTCCCTCCCTCTCTCTCTCAAACCTCCACCCCTCTTCAACACCGACGACCCCTCCAGTGGCAACCCACCCCCTTCCTCTCTCTCTCTCTCTCTCTCCACTTCCTCTTTCTCTTTCTTTCTATCCCTCTCTTTACCCATTTGGACCTTCTCTCTCTCCTGAAAGAAAGGATCCTGTTCGGGTTTGTGGATCCAAACAGGTTGCCGGTGAAGAAAAAAAAAGAAGAAGAAGAGGGAGAGGGAGGGAGGGAGGGAAGAAGAGAGAGGAGGAGGGGGTGTGGGAGAGAGGGAGGGAAGGAGAGAGAGGAGGAGGGGGTGTGGAAGAGAGGGAGAGAGAGGGAGAGAGAGGAAGAGCAAAAGAGAGACAGAGGGTGCAGGAGAGAGAGGGAATGGTTGCCGCTGGAGGGGGCATCGCAGCCGCCCGATGGGACACCGCATCCGTTGGAAGAGAGGGAGGGGGAGGGGTAGTTTAGGTAGGGGAGGTATTAGTGGAGGGGTATAAAAGGAAAGAAAAAAAAGAAGGAGAGGGAGACTTAGAAATTTTAACGGTGCGAGTAGCAGCCCCGTTTTGAATTTCTGTTGCTTTCATCCTTTAATCCTGATAATAAATGGTTGATTCGTGATTGATTCTACGTATTTCAGTTTGCTTTAAGTCATACAGTATTTAATGGGCTGTTGGCCATTTGGAATTAGCCATCAGACTAAAGTGGGTGAAGAAGATTAAGAGGGCAAGTTCAACAGTTGATTTTTGCCTACACCCAGTTCTTCTTGTTCTTGTTCCCATGGATCAACCCTCAGTTCATGATCCTCTTCTTTCAAGCGGAAGTGTCAAGTCTGATTATGTTACAAAGAAATTCTTTTTGGTTTCTTTGGTGCAAATAGTACTTAAAGTTATAATGTGGGCATTTTTCCTTGCTTGGGTTACCCTCATTGTTCTCTACCCAGCTGAATTCATGCAGGGACTCAATCAGAAATGGATTCTGGCCACCAGTGGAACTGTTTTTGGGATCTCAGGTAGGAAATTATACACTCTCCCTCGTTCCATGTCTCATGCCTGCTGACTGTCTGCTAATGTTGTGTTTCATCCTACGAACTACAGGAAGTATATTTCTGATATTCAGCGGCCCAATTATAATTATAGCGTTTATATCGATTGCATATCTTATTGCTTTCGGAGAAGAGGATCTTGATGAGTATGTATCTAGTTGTATGAGATTCTCTCCTGTTCTTATCATAACTACTTCCTAGAAAAAGGAATTATGCCAATCTTTATTCATTTAGCAACAGTTTTCTAATTCCTATGACTTTTTGGAACCGTTGCACTCTTAGGAACAAGAACACAAAATTTCCAAGGTTCCGCTTGTGGACATTTCCTGTCCTTGTGGATGGACCATTCGGAGTTGTGTCTGCTGCCGAATTGATTGGGATATCCCTGTTTGCAGCATATATTCTCTGGGCCTTTTCTGCTTATTTGATACAGAACCTCAGTCTGTTATCTAAGTTCCAATTGGATTCGAAAGAGAAAAGGTATACTACTGGATGTGGATCAATCTGTTTTTTTTCTTTTATTGGGTTAAGTACAGCCTATTTTGTCTCAATTTTAATGGAAACCATTACCTTCGTGGTGCTGTAATGTTGTTGCTGTTTCCAGGTAAAGGCCGTCAAGAATTTAGTTTTAATTACAGACCATACTTTACTCGAAGGGTCATGACTGGATTTAGCACATGGTGTTTCATTGAGACCCAACCTTCTGATTCCACATTATAGTACTTTAATGCTGTGCCACCTATCATGGAGAGAGATGCTGGGTATCTTTTTTCTTTCTGTGAAACCTCTTACCCCTTATAAACCCATCTTAATGATACAAATTGGATCTGACGTTGTCCCTTTTACTTTGGTGGAGAGATAAAGTCAAAATAGAAAAAAAAAAAAAAAAAAAAAAAAAAACTCACAATAGGTTTAGATAATTATGTTCTAACTGATGATTTCCACCATGTCAAGTTGACACTCTACTACTGAGTTATATCCCTTGAGAAATGGAATCGTCAGGCCAAGGGTTGCCAATTTAATATCAGGGGAAATTTTGGTATTTCAAATATGGGAATTTTAATAGGCAATTTTGCAGGAAATTTTGAGATGGTGTAGCTTTTCAAGTTTGAGGGAAATATTGCCAATATATTAGGAAAACCTGGTATTTTTTTTTGCAAAGCTTCAAGAAATGTTGAAACTGACATGATTAGAGATACTCAAAATCCAAAATATGTTAAAAAATGATAAACATGACATGTTTAGGAGCAACAAATCTCTTTGTTGGCCGTGTAGAACACACTAGTATTTAAAATAAAATCCCTATGTGCTTTTTAATAGCAAAAGTTATACAGTGCTTAAACATGGCATCCAACAACTACATATAATCTGAATACAACACAATTTGTCACTTAAATTTAAAAAGAGTAACATTAGTTGAATGATGTCAAATCCGTAGATACATGATTTTCCCTGACCAGCCTCTATTGGATCAAATATGGTAGGGGTCTAATTTGGGGTAGGGACGGGTTCAGTTTAAGGATAGCCAAACCTGAGTCGAGTTTGGGTTGGGTTATTGCAAGTTCATTTTGACAGGTTATTGTACCCCTTGCATATAATGACTTGGACTTAGGGTTTTTATGGGGTCCCATGCACCACTTTCTTTTCCCCTACGTTATGTTTGAATTGGGAGAAGGAAACTGAGAGAAAGTTCACTTGCAACCTGTGAAAGAGGGAAGTAGAAGAACTAGGTGAATATAGTCCATCCTTGCCTCTCTCTCTCTCTCTCTCTCTCTCTCTCTCTCTCTCTCTCTCTATCCATCTATCTATCTATCTATCTTATGTTTCCATCATCTGATGGGAGGTTTTGGATCTTAATTTTTCTGGATAACACACTTTTCATGAATTTATACATATGCTATACTCACTTCAATATTTTCTTGCATTGATAAATGTGATGTTACCTTGATCTACTCAATGCTATGTTTGCCAATTTATAAAAATGTTTTTATTTATTTATGACCATGGCTTGCAACAACTCTCTCAATTATCCAACCAGCTTGATTTTCTTTTTTCCTTTGTTTATTTATTTTTTTGATTCCAGATAGATGACAAAGAAAATTGTATTTGATATTATGTTAGAAGTGTACAAATGGGGTAAAAGCATCACCCATAAAAAGTGAATTCACAAAATGTAATAAAATATTTGTGATCGGATCTTACTTATGCCAAAATGTGTGCAGAGATATTTTCTTTTATTTTAATCTCTTTCCCCATCTTGCCCCACCTTGTCTCCTGCCCTGCAGTGCAGATGGTTCAAAATTCTGCCAATTTCTCAATATTTTGTCAAAATATCCTTAGTTTTTGGGAGATCGAAATGAAATCATGGGGGATGAAAATTTACCAATAGTTCCCTACTTTTTGAGGTGCAAAATTAAAATAAAGGGGAATACAAATATTCCCCAATTTTAGGTAAAGATCAGTAATATATGATCTTCAATATTAATATATCAACAATATTTTGATGCAACTCTTCACAAAATTTTATTTTTTTGTAGATTTTTTTGAACTTTTTGGAAAAATCAACGCACTTTATGGAAAGCTTGAGACTTTGAATAGCATAATTACATTATTGGGAATATACCATTCAGATGTACTTTAAATCTCTAACTTTGAAAAGAAGGGGTGAGTTGGATTCATGAAGAAGTGGCCATGTTTCATATCCTGATGACTTGGGCTCAATACTAAAGATACATTGAGCAACAATACCATGGCCATCCCATTTGTGATAAATGAGTCAGCTTAGAACTTTATGTGGTATTGAGGGTGAGAGAACATTATGCAAGAGTTGTGTTTTGGTTTATCATGTGTATGTGCCTTTTTTATTTTGTGTGTTACATAAAATAAAATAAAAACCCTTCAATATTTGAAATTTTGTTGAAATTTCCCTACTTTTTGGGAAGAGTGATGAAAATCAAGGGGAACGAAATTTTGCTGAAATTCCTTACTTTTTGGGGTGCATAATAGAAATCAAGGGGAATATACATATTCCCTAGATTTGGTAAAGATTGATAATGTATGACATTAAATATTGAAAAATCAGAGATATTTTGAAGGAAATCTTCACAAAACTAATATTTTTCATGGATATGTTTTAAACATTTTTTCAACTAAAAAGCCTTGGACCATGAAAAATTTAATTTTCTAGTGTCTTTTAAATTTCCAAAATTAATAAAAAGGCATGAGTTCGATTTATGAAGAAGTGGCCATGTTTGTACCTGTAGACTTGTGCCTCAATACCAAAGGTACATTGAGCAGCAATACTATTGCCACCCTGTATATGATAGAGATGAGCTGGCTCAGAACTATATGGTATTAAGGGAGAGAGAACATGATGCAAGAGTTGTGTTTTAGGTTTTTATGTTAATGTGACTTTACTGTTACATGAAGAAAAAAAAAAAAAAAAACTCATTTTGGATGATAAGGAACCATATCTTCTTGGCAGTGTCTACATGTCGCTAATCTTCTATTCCACTTTTTCTTGTTATACATACATGATTTTGTAGTTTTTTCAGTCCTGGGTATGTGATCATGCTTATTTTTACATTCCCTGAAGTTCTGTTGAAAATTTTCATGCTTTTATCTTTTTATAATATTTCCCTAATTTTAACAGATTTTCCATTATTTCGAAACATTCCAACGAAATTTCTGCAATTTTTGTGTATTTGTGTAGTTCACTAGAGTGAAATATCCATTGAAATCAAATCAAATCATCAATCTGATCTTTTCCTAATATATACTGAATTTAGTACAATGATTAGTACACACTTCTCTGTTTTTTTAGGCACCTCCAATTTTGTACAAATTTTTTTGTTGAATTGTTATCATGTGGCGGAGTGCCTCTAGTCTTATCATTTATTTGTTTCTAGCGTTTTTTTGGTGGATGTGCATTATGTTTTATCCCCAAAAGAAGCAGATTTGCACATATATGGAGATTTGCTCTTTATCATTCTGGAGCATTTTTTTTTTTTTTGGGTAAATATCATTCTGGAGCATAGGATGTAACTAGGTCATATTCTTTACTTGAGCTTCAATAATAC
>JAOXJP010144324.1:0-13277 GCA_025762735.1 Platanus orientalis | reverse complement strand
CTACTTATGTTTATGTTTATTTTGATTATGCAAAATAGCTCAACACACTAAGTGATTCTAACTAATGTTAATATAAAAGATTTAATTAAGCAACCTTAGGGAAATTATTAGCCTTACTCCTGCTTTGCTATAGGTAACACTATAGTGAATGATGGAACCTCATGGTCCATGATAAGTTTATATAAAGTTGATTTACTAATCAAAATAATTCCACTGCACATTAAGATAAAATTAAATAAATCAAAATAGGGTTGAATAATATTTAATTTTAAAAAAATAAGTATAAGGATCTTATTCACCCCCTCTAGGATCTTCAGATTACACCATTTCAGGAATTTTAATTGGTATTAGAGTAAAGTTGCTCTTAATTGGGTTTAATCACCCGGGTTATTCGATAATATTTTCGAAATGACCAATGGATTTGCTACAAATCGACCTCCACTATTTGATGGTTTAAACTACACTTATTGGAAGACTTGAATGAGCATTTACCTTAGATTCTTGGAATTTGAGATATGAACCTCAATTGTAAATGAATATAAAAGACCCAAGGATAAATATAAAAATGACTGAGATGCTAATGAACAAAAAACATATACCGCAAATTACAATGCGTTAAATGCTATTGTCTGTCCATTAAGCCAAAATGAGTTTAAGAGAATCTCCAGTCTCCAAACTGTAAAGGAAGCATGAGACCTTCTTGAGGTTACCCATGAGGGAATGAGCGTAGTTTAGCAATCAAAACTCCAGATGCTTACTTTAAGATTTGAATCCCTTCATATGAAAGAAGATGAAGACTTTATTGACTTTCATATAAGACTTCAAGACATCGTTAACTCGATGAGGGGACTTAGAAAGAGGTTAAAGACCCAAAAATAATTAGAAAAATATTAAGGTCTTTACCTGAAAGGTTTCATCCTAAGGTCACCGCCATTAAAGAATGTCATGATCTTGATAAGATGAAACTTGAGGAACTTAGGGTTTATCCAAATATTTGAACTTAAATTTAGACCCACTAACAAAATGAGCATTGCTCTAAAAGTAAATGAGCCTTCTAGCTCTGAAGAAGACTTTGATGTTGAATTTGTTAGAAAGTTCATAAAACTCTTTTCTAGAGAATTTGGAACGAAAAATACCTCCAAAAGATAAAAATTTAAATCTAGAAGAAAAAAGTCTCATAAGGAAAATATCTAATGCTATGAATGCAAAGGATATGATCATGTGACAATAGATTATTCTAATAAAAAAATCTTTTAAAAAGAAAAAGACATTTACTGGAACATGAGATGACAACACCAATGATTTAGAAGAAAAATTATCACAAAGTGAAGACGAATCTTCACGAGCTATCAATGCCTTCCTCACCTTCGTCAATGTGCAAAAAGTTGAAAATGCTTCAAGTGACAAAGAAATTAAAGAAAGTGATGAGGAAGACCTTGAAGAAGCCTGTGGCCAACTTTACACTAGAAGTTTGAAAATTCTTCAAAACAATTCTTAAGTAAAGAAAAAGGTAAAGGAATTAAAAGAAAAGTTGAGTTATGGTGAGTCTTCTAAAATAAATTCTTTTCTTGAGGAAGAAAATGAAAATTTAAAAGAAAAAACAAATTCTTTAGAAAATGAACTAAATACAATTAGTCATATTTTTGCTAAAGAGATTGATCAAGAGAAAAGAATACTTGTTTTAAATGAATAACTCTAACAACAAGTAAATGAGCTAGAAAGTAAAATAAATTTTTAGAGGAGAAAAATATCAAATCTCTAAAAATAATTGTCCAATGAGAAAATTTTGAAAACATGTTAAGCTTAGGAAAATTTAAAGGAGATTTAACCGGAATTGGTTATGGAACAAGTGCTCCAAAACCAAACAAGGCTCCCCATAATAAGGTTGAACCCAAACATGCTTCCCATAAAGGAAAACATCCAATTTAAGAGGGTAAATAAAAATTGGGCTAAAAAAATCAAGTGGAAATGCCTTTAACTCAAAATCTCATCTTGAATGCTATTATTGTGGGATGCTAGGACACACTTGAAGTTTGAATGTCAAAAGAGGAAGTTTGATTGGCTTAAATCACAAAATCCAAAATAAAAGAAAGTTAAGAGACAAATTAATGGAATTAAAATAAATAACCAATTTCCTTTAAAACAAGTTTGGGTTAAAGAAGATGTCAACCTGCTAAGTTGGTAAAGTCTGTGGGTGTTGTACCACATGCATACCTGGGTTCAAACCTGTCTTCAACTATAATTACCTATATATAAAAAAAGTATGGGTTAAGATTAGTGATTTTAGTAGCCTCAACTATAATATTTGAATCATTTTTGCTTCTTTGATTAAATTCTATGAATTGATATATATTTTTCCAAACTGCTATTTTCTCCATTTTGAATACTTGCATATATTAAGGGGAAGAGAAATTGCATGCAAAGGGAGAGATATGAGATAGGGGGAGTAACTTATGCTTATAGTAAGAAATTATTATTATTATTTTTGAATATATCAAGTGTATGACATTTTTGTATTTCAATTGGTATAACAACTCAGGGGGAGTTTTGGACTTCTATGAAATATGCCATTGATATTTTTAGACTTAATAGTAAAATTATGTGAAAAACTTCAATTGAATTTTTTTTTTGTTGCTTGGAATTATGTATTTTATAGTAAAATTTTTAAATCCAAATGGCGCATAATGAAATGCTCTCAATAGGTATATCTACTTAGGGAGAGCGTTGCATCATATAGTAAAATCATTTTGAATTATGCCTTTAACATCATATGCCAAATAGTAATTTTTTTTATGGAATGAACTTAAGCTATATAGTTAAATCATTTGAGCTATGTCTATTGTGCTTAAAGATATATATATATATATATATATATATTAATGCACCTTTTAGAGAAATGTATGTTGGTTTTGATGTGTTGCAAGAAAGTCATCACATCTTGAGGGAAGATCCATCATTTGTCAACTCATGCCAAAAAGGGGGAGAGTAATTGACAAGAAGGGATAATTATGGGGTAGATATATGTATTAGGATTTCATTTTATAAATTTTATTGTTTTGACATGAAATTGACAAAGGGGAAGATTGTAAGATATTTTGTATTTTTCATGTATTGTCAATGTCCATGTCCAAAACAAAACGTGTACATGTAGTAGTGATATAGTAGGACGTCTTTATGTAACTTGTACTATTCATGTAAGTCTAAGAAAAGAATTCGAGAAAACGCCAAGAAAATGGACTCGAAACCGGAATGACCAAGTCAAAGAGACTCAAGCATACGTTGAAGAACCTCAAGTTTCAAGTGTAAGCTACTTTCAAGTGAAGCCAACTTTCTGTTCAAAGGAAAAATAACAAAGTTGGTAAGATGGGTGAGGGAACGAGTTGAAAAGTCAAAACACACTTTAAAGAATGTGTTTAATATTATCCCAAGTCCAAGGGACAAGGCCCCAAAGAAAAACCATGAAAAAAAATCAAAAATGACAACAAAAAAAAAAAAAGGATTTCTGGACTTGGGGGTTAGTTCTGGCTTCTTCTTTTTTTTTTTTTTATCGGTTTAGGCCTCCAAGATTGGTTCAGATAGCCAGAGCAGGTCCTAGGCACCCGAAGTCTGGTCCTAAGATGCCAGGACCAGTCCTACGAAGCAGAAAGGCACCATGACCGGTCCTAGGTGGAAAAAATTGAATTTTTGAATTTTAATTCCCAAACAACTAGTTTTTTTACTATTATAAACTAGCTGTTGGGAGACGAATTTGATTAAGTCTTTATAAAAAGAGTTTTGAGGCCGAAGAACATATAAGAACTCTTATGAATAAACAAAGTTAAATCCTTGTGAACGAGAGCCAAAAAGAGTGAGCTAATAAGCCTATGAGTTAAACCTTTGTTGACTTATAATTTTGAGACTTTTTTTCATACTTAAACCTATTCAAGGTCCTATCAAAGCTTCCCAAAACATTTAGTTACATCCATTGAAAGCTAAAGAAGTTGGTTTTGCAAGTTAAATTCCCTTACGCAAGAGGAATCCCGAAGAACAAAAAATTATTCTTCTACACCATGTTTGCAACATTCTCCAGAGTCATCAGAGGAGGATTCTTTTCTCATTTGTTTAAGCCAAGTGAATCATAGTTCATCAGAGTCACTAGAGAGAGCATGTCCATCAGAGTCACTAGGAGCACATTTACAAGGGAGTGGATTGTAAGATCTATATAAACCATAGGGTTTATACATTCTATAGGCTTTTATTCATTCAAATTTGACATACAAGTCTTTCATATTGCTCTTGCTTTCACATGGTTTTTAGCATCTTCCTCATAAGGCTACACATCAACTTCATGCCTATCAAGAACTATGGAGAAGACACATAGTTTATGGATTTCAAGTTAGTGCCAAGGCTAGGTAAAATTTAGAAGATTGTAAAGAGAGGAAAAGAAAGAGAAAAACATAAACATTCTTGTATATTCATAGATATATATTTTAATGAAAGCTTCATATTTATATTTTATGCATTCTTGTTTTACGAGTCGTGTAACAACTAGGAAATCAGATGTTTGCCATCAATGACTGTAATTAATAAGTCTCTTTCAAGAGATTTGGAGTAATAATTCCTCACATACAAAATAATAAATCAACCCTCAAAAGATTGGATAATTTGAATACTTTGAGTTGCAAATGTTATATAGAGAACTATGCGAAATTTAGTGTTACATATTATGGAATGACATTGATAACTCACAAATACATATTACACTAACATTTATCACCTTTGGAATTATTACTTCCTAGCTTATCAAGATGAACAGATCAAACTAGTCAAATATGTGTAATTGGATGTAGTTTTAAATTTTACAATTGAGATATTTTATTTATAAAATTTCATAACTAGAATGTTGAATGCATTTTTAACCCTTTGATTGAAAAGTAAGGAAATTCATTACAATAGATGACAGTGTATAGTGTTACAAAGATTCCAGCTCTAATAGTTGATAACAATTCAATTATCATGTTCTATTTGCTTTTCCATTCTGTAGTGCCACCAATCATTCCATGTAATTGTTCTAAAATTAAAACATGGTTTGCAAATTTCAAGCCACCATCGAAAGATCCCATACATAACATACGCTCATGTATTTTTTTTTTTAATATAATTATTTTATAGAAAGTCCAATAAAATTGAAATAAAGCCCCCAGGATTTGGAGTGCCCCTCTAAAGTGCCCTTAACGTCCCCCAATATGCACGGGGGACACATCAGGTCGAAAAGTGATTTACACTTTATGGGGAGGAGTGTAAATCACTTCTTGACGTGATGTCCCACCCCCACCCCCTGAATGCAGGGGAGATGTTAGGATTTGAAGTTTAAATCACTTCCGCCATTGATGGGGAGAAGAAAACCTTTGTCAATTAGGACTCTCAAAGGATTTGAGGTTGTCAGCAAGATCAAGTCCGAGGTTGAAAAAGTCTGCGGGTACCCAGTGGTGTCATGTGTGGACATCTTGACAATTGCAGCTCGTGACTCTGTGGTTGCGGTGAGTACTACTCTTTGCTAATAACAACCATAAGCTAATAGGAGATGGATGAATTATAAACTTACTATATGCCAATAGTCCCCCTCTATGGTGGGATTTGAACTTGTAACCTAAAACCTGTTTTGAAATAATCTTAAATAAAGCAATTAACCGTCTCTCCAAAAACCTAGGTGATAGGATAGGGATGACTTAATATACTTATTATATGTCAACATGCAACTGATCTTGCTTTGTAATGAGAAGTGTTAATGAGTTTTCCTTTTTGGATATGCACAGCTTGGAGGGCCATCATGGAAGGTGAAGCTAGGGAAGAGATACTCAACCACAGCGAGTATAGCAAAAGCTGATGAAAGCCTTCCTTTACCAAATATGAGCGTCCTCGCGCTCAGCAATTAACTTTAAGAAGCAACGGCTGGACAACAGATACCTGGTTGCGCTCTCTGTTGCACACACCATTGGCTTGGCAATATGTCGTACTTTAAAAGACGGCATAAACAACGAGAACAGCATCGACCCCAACTATGCTCGTGCATGACAACAAACCTGTCCCTCCTCTGGACTTGACTCCTTTGATCTAGACCCAACAGCTGCAAGCTTTGACACACAATATTTTACCAACTCGGTGAAGAGAAAGGGCCTCCTTGCGTCAGACTAGGCTTTATATAATGCTGGCTCGGGATTGGATTATGTGAGAACGAATCTTGTGAGAACCGTCAAAACGGCACTGGAGAGGCTGACGCATCAGTACCAAAAAGTGATTTGCACTTTTTGGGTGGCACTTATCACTTTTCGGTGCTGATGTGTCTGTACCCTGATGCCGTTTTCACAGTTCTCACAAGATTCGTTCTCACCTAATTTTTTGTGCTTTAGATTACGTATACATGCCAAGTGGGAAAGTGGTGTTAGAAGCACTTCGGCTGGACCCTGTGTCAGACGGGTGCATTTAGCACCAATTTTAATACAGCCTGATCCATAAGGAGGTCATATCAGGTTTTTGCCCGGATGGTCATCCAGCTTACATTTCGAGTTGAATTCTGGACACTTTCAATTCCGAACAAAAATGCAGTAAGATCTTGCGGTTAGGGATGGGGTGGGTCATAGTCCAAGAGAGGAAGAGGTATCTTCCCGTCTTTCCATCACACAGACAAGTGTTCCTTGTGCGTAGTACGCACTCCTCCTTGAATCCTTCCCTTCTGGGTGGCTGTTGCTTCAGCTTAAAGAACTACCTAACTAATTAACTTCCTCAACTAACTCTTGTCTACAGCAAAGAGAATGTGGAGGGCTTGGAACTATGTAGTATGGGTATAATACCCCAATGCGCAGTTTAGCATTAAATACGTAATCAAACAAGAGAAAATATTAACCTGCTACTGCAAATTCAATGGGGAACGTTGATGGGGGAGTCTTGAAGGAGAACTCCTCGCCGGAGCCACCACACCGGTAGTAATAGGTTGTGCCGGGATCCAGAGGTCCGATCTTAACATGGTGGATCTTGCCGGAGTTGTAAAAGAAGTACTGGTATGACGTATGTTCTCCGGTGGCCGATGCATCATATTTCCCAGGTATTTTGCCATAGTCCACGATTGATGGGACGTGCTTGTCGATTGTAATCCATGAAACTCTTATGTGATCTCTTCCTACGAGGGATATATGAACCTGAAAAAAGATTGAAGTTGAAAAACTAGATTTTTGAGTAAGTTCAAAAACTAGAGAGAGAGAGAGAGAGAGAGAGAGAGAGAGAGAGAGAGACCTGTTGTGGGTGGTCGTCGGAGCGGTGGTGGGGTGTGGATATAATCCTCCGAGGAGGCGGCCGGTCATACTCTGATGACGCTTGCAGTTGTAGGAGTTCAGGGAAGACGAAGAAGAAGAACAAGATGATGAGTAAGAAGGTAAGCACAAGCGGCTTAGTTTTCTCCATTTCTGTTGGGACTTGAGAGAAGGGGTGTTTGCCTGTTTGGACGAATGGATGTTAGAAGAATTTGAAACTAGAAACTTTGGAAGAAGAGAAGAAAAATTATAAAATAAAGAAATACAAAGAGTACAAGGAATTTCATGGCGTCAAGGAAACCTCTTTGCATAATTTGTATAAGAGCCCCACAAACTCTTGCTTGACCCTACTGTTTTCTTTTCTTTCTTTTTTTCATTTTAGGTGGTAACAAATGGAAAAATAATTTACGCAGGAAGGGAAAAAAGAAAATTTCAAAGAAAATTTCACCACTGATTTGAAACTCAGAAGTAACCACTCCGGATTCTGTGCACGCAAAATTCGTGCACAATTCGTGTTTAAAGGCATGTGGATACTCACATCAACATTGAAAAGCGATAGACATGTACCCCAATAAATGCAATCACTTTTCAATACTGATATGAGTGTTCTCAGCTCCTGACACAGATTATGCATGGATTCTGTGCTCACAGAAGCCAAGCAAAGAGGTCTTGAGTTCTAAACCTACCCCTTGGAGCAACTTACCCGGATGTATAAACCCCCGATTTATTTTATGCAAGGCCTTGATACCTCGGTATCAAAAAAAGAATGACAATAATAACACAGCCCTTTTCAACACTGATTAGCCATCTTTACTAGAGTCAGGACTCTCCATGGTAAGTTAAACTAAATTAACATGCAACGGTTGTTTATAACGCGAAAAGTATACAAAAATATAAAACTCCAATGCAAATTTAGTAGGTTTTTTTTATTATTTTGAAAATAGTTGCACATCAATGTATTTTAATTTGCAGCAGAGGGTCAGACTCTCTTTAGAGGAACCTTTTGCGGACTCACCCTTGGGCTAAGACAACCATGCATCGACAACGGTTAGTATATGGACTAAGGTTAACTTTTTTTTTTACAAGTTTAACTTTATTTGCATCGTTTAGCAACAATATAAAAGACCTTGAGGATTTGGTAAGACACCAGCTGAGGTCAGCCTAAGGTAGGATTGACATCAGGGACCAACACATCAGCGCTAAAAAGTTATAAGCATCCTAAAAATTGCAAGTGATTTTTTCGATGCTGATATGTCAGCCCCTAATGTCAGTCTGACCTTAGACTCACTTTAGGAGTCGCATTAAATCCAAGGCATGTAAAAGGGACATACTGAACTCGGATTATGTGCAAATGAATTCCATGAGAACTGTGCAAACGGCACCAGAGGGGCTGACACATCCGTACCAAAAAGTGTTTTACACTTTTTGAAAGGCACTTATCATGTTTTGGCACTGATGTGTCCGCACCCTGGTGTCATTTGCACAATTCTCACAAAATTCATTTTCACCTAATTTTTTCTCGGGCATCGATGGCCAGGCATCTAACATGTCTCCTAGGTAACCAAATTCATAGTTTAAAATTTGGTGATTTTTGAAATTTCGTCAATTTTTCTCTATCTTTCAGAAACCAAATAAAAATCAAGAGAAACAAAAATGAGTCCAAATTTTCCTATTTTGTATAAATAAGAATCAAGGATATTGAATTAAACAATACGTACATAAATTATTTAAGTTTGAGCTTCAATGGGTTTGCAATTGAATACAACAATAAGTTAGGCTGAGGCTGTCATATTTGCTGGACTTGAGTGAAAATTCTCAGTTCTGCTGGTCGGTGGAAGAAACTGTGAAGAAATGGGGTGAGAGACACCTTCCATGTGAGAAAGCAATCGATGATTAGAACTCATAAGCAAATCAAATCTCGCTGGTTTATCAAAATTTTAAGATTTAATATTCCATACAATCACTTGAGAAGAGACGTGGCACATGCTCCACAATTTTAAAGCTTAATGAGGACGTAATGCTAAGATTAAAATTTCATTTTCTCCTTTTTAAATCGGGTTATCATGTCAGAAAGTTGAAAGAGAGATCGCTATCTCAAATCATAATTAAGTTGTTAATCATGTAGTTTAGCAAGACATGGAAACGAGTGTGGAAGACGATACAGGAAACGGGTCAACGTAGAAAAGAATTAGCATATTCAGAGGAATATGCCATAAAAGATTGATACCTGATGCTTGTTGAGGTTGTCTAACAAATCGGCATTAAGTAAATAAATTAAAATAAGATTCCTAAGAGCTGGGGAAGAGCAACTTAGTTAATACTAATTTTATTTGTTTCATGTCGGTTCAATCGGAGCACTAAACACATATTAAAAATAATTACGAAGCATCAATTTCCAGGCATTGCAATAAAACTTGGATCAGTAAACCCAATAACCAACCCCTGCATGTGAGCGGACTTTAGGTGGCCATTAGGGGGAATGCACCAAGTCCATGCTAGGCCTATCCTTCGGTGAGGATTTTCTACGCCAATGCTAACCTCCGCTGAGGTCAAAGGGCGACCACATTAGTATCAGAAGTGATTTACACACATCCCCAGAAAGTGAAAAACACTTTCAGCCCCGTTTGATCCTTGGTAGAGGTTAAAGGAGGATAGGGTCGGCGTATAAAATCCAAACTGTTACCCTGGTGGATGAGACCGACCAACCAGCGCAGCCCACTTTTCTGGTTCAACTTTGTTGGGAAAGTATACGGAATTCAATCCAAATACATCATGTCTTTACAATCCGGAAAGCGACCCAGTATGACATGTTTTTGGTAAAAGGTGAGCATTGAGATTTTGACCTGATTCAAGTCCATCGATCCAAACCAATTTGGGGGGTATTTTGAGGTTTTTTTGGTAACAATGGGTTGTAGGGTTTCTTGTGATGCATGCAATTATATAAGAGGGATGTATGAGTACTTTGGATGAGTAGAGATTATGGGTTCTGTCAAGAACGTTTTGTGGAATTTTCTTGGGAATTTCGGTAGGCTTTCTCCTTTGGGTTTGGGAGCTTTACCTTTGTACGTTTTTATACTTTTATACTTCATATCTTCTCTGTTTTAGTTGAAACTCTTAATTATCTTTGTCCATGAATGTAGACAATCTTGTTAAACCACATTAAATTTTACCTTGTTGATTGTTTCTTGTTATTTGCTATTTTCTCATTTTGTTTCAAGTCATTGTATATTTGAACCCAAATGATCAGCTACAGCAAATTTGCTGCAACTGATCACGTCTCATATTTGAATTTGATCCATTTTGTTCTGCTATGGATCACAACAAACTTCCAGGCGCTTCTGATAACAACGGGATAAGAAATACTATTTTTAAATTTAAAAAAAAAAAAAAAAACCATTTCAAAGGATATTTGGTCATCATCCTAACTACCACGTTTTACATGCATTTTGAGTGAACTATTTCCACTTCTCTTTCAATTAATCCCACCGACTTCTACCCCCATCTATAGTATCATAACATAACATTCCTAATGATACCATGTCCTTCATTGACCCCCGTTACTTGTCGATCTTGGTGTGTCCGTTCATTAGCTCCACCTCAATTCTCATAGGGAGTCAAATTCTGGTGATAAAAGGAATAATTCCAAATTCAAATTTCAAAACATGTATATCTGTCCTCTTCTTGCATGACATGACATGACACAGCATGACACTGACGCATCAATGGCCACTTTGTTTATTACAAGTATAAGTTGATACGATAATCCCCAAACTAGAGCTTTTCTCAAAGAGAAACGTGTTGAGGGTTTATTTCGGGAGCGGTTTATGAACGCTTCTCTTAACAAACGCTCATCACTGTTCTTTGTTAGAAGCTGACACATCAGCGTTTAAAAGTATTTTCACTTTTTTGGGGGGCTCATATTCACTTTTCAGCACTGATGTGCCTGATGCCTGACAAAAGGCAGTGGCTAAGGTGAGCATTTTTTATCCATTCACGTTTATTTCCAGTTGGTGGATCCCAAGATACAAATGGTAAAGCGTATTTCAAGACAAAAAAAGAAAAACCACAAAGTTATAACAAAAGAGTCTTATCATAGTTACAAAAAGAAAGCCTAAAAAAAGATAGTAATCAGACTCCAAGTAAAAGATTATAGGTTGTGGAGCCTAATGTTGCTAAAAACCCTGGTTAGCCAAAAGGAGTCGGGCCACAAGACCAAGAACAATTAAACTGACATATCCAATCAATCAAAAAGGTTTGGATCAATCAAGTATATATTAATGCTTATGGCCGTGAAGCATTCAATTGATCAAAAATTAATTTAATGAGTCGAATTGTCTAGATCGACAATAGTACCCTACACACGGATGGTGGGACAAAATGATACTTTTATGGGTAGTTTAGAAAAAACCATCAGATTTTTTTCTTTTCTAAGTTATGCAAGAAAGTAATAAAGAAATTCTTCTCAATTCTATGGGAACGTGAAAGAGGTTGGGATAGGATGAGTGAAAGAGAAAAACTTGTAGACATGTAAGTGTCTTGAATGTGATTTATTCTTTTAAAGTAGTGAAATTATTTCTACAGTTTCAGAGTTTTTTCTCAATTTGGGGTTTTTCACATGAATTATGTGTCTTGTTACATTTATTTTTATTCTATGTTTATTATTGCATCCCAAGATCTTTTAATAAAAAAAATTACAATCCTAACAAAAGAATCTGATACCCCCACTTTGTCCGTCTCCCCGTGTCCCCACACACAGAAGGCGAGGTTTATAAGGTTAAAACTAAGAACAGTTTTCAAATGAAAAAATGGGTACACATAAATATAGGATTTATAGGGTTATAACTGTTCAAATGAACATTTTCTCCCTATTTAAAAGAGCCACCAAATTCAAAAAACCTTCACGTGTTAGCCTATGGTGTGGGGACGACATAGAGATATAAACAAATTTTATATAGCAGATCCTTTCCCTTTCTTAAAGGTACGCTTATACACCTAAAGTCACAATTTGCAACTTGGGTTGGTGGTGTAAGCAATAGCGCTTACTAACTCAAGTATACTTATAACTTACTATCATGTGTTGGGAAAAAGAAAATAGAAAAAATCGTTATCATATATCTATTAAAAAAGGTGTTAAGGGGGTATTCGATGACTTCATTCCAATAGATTTAGATGGACGTTTTTTTCCCAAAACAAGTCTTCCTCTTCAAGATGAATTTTCTGACCAACAAAAAAAATAAAAAGTCTTGCACTTCCGTGTGTAAATGTAGTTTCATTTCTATTTTATTTTTTCTAAGGCTATTAGGTGTATGCCACACTTATAGTGTGGGACCCACACTGCATATTACAGAATTACTGGCAAAGAGATTTAACCCCTAACCACCCTAGTGGTTTCTGATATCCCTATACTACAGTCCAAATGATCCTATCACAGTCACAAACGTGGGTGTGATTTGATACCATATTTTTTGTCTTAATTAACTCTGGTTAAATCTTAAACCAATCTGAAGAAGCAATTGGTTCTTGGTAAAGGTTTAGGATGCTAGCAAAGCCTTTTTTTATTTTTTAATGACACCTTAACTGACATTTGGTGCCAGGCAAAAACTTCAGCATGCTCAATACTCCTACGGTTAGCAATCAAAATTCAATTGGATTTCATCGAGGTTTCTAATAAATAACGACTAGGGGGTGTCAACTAGCCGAGCTTTGCTTTAGCTCGTCACAAGAAACCAAGCTTTAGCACGGCTTAGGCTTACGAGCCTAATTTGTCAAGCTCAGGCCATACTTGCGCTGGCCAAAAAAAATTCAGATTGTATAATTGGAACATTAATCAACGACAACAACAAATAGTCTTATCCCAACCATTTGGGGTCGGCTACACGAATCCTGTTCTGTCATTCCGTTCTATTTTGGGTCTTATCTGCTGTTAAATTACAAGCTGTCATGTCCCTCTTTACTACCTCCACCCAGATCAATTTTGGTCTTCCTCTAATC
>JAOXJP010144313.1:0-13277 GCA_025762735.1 Platanus orientalis | reverse complement strand
CCAATGGTAGTTGTTCTTGCTCAAAACTTTGAAGGAGATGAGATTGTGAAGAACTTCTTGTAAGTTAATGGTGTCCAACCCACAAACAAACTTGTGAATAGATAAATAAAAGAGAAGAAGAAGATAAGGGACCTTTACCCAAGGGAAGGGAGTGATCTCTACCACAACCATTAAACTAGGGCTAATCCCAGACTCATTTCAGAGTTTTGTTGTTTTTCAGCTGTAATAAGCATGAGGAAAAAGAAGGTCATAACGTAAAAACTAGTTTTTATTCAAATATTTCATCATAAAAATTAAGGCATGGTCATGGGTTGCTCTTATAGAGTCCCATGACTAGGGTTACACAGTAAAGTCCATGTATGGACTAAAATAACCCTAATAAAATGATGACTACCCAAAAATAACCTACAACTAAAATAAATAATGAAAACATCTCTAATAAACTAACAATGTCAAAAATGTCCTCAAAGTCATGTGCTCCCTTTTACATGAGACACAATTACATACAAGAAAATAAAAACATAAATAAATGGCTGTGAACATGGTCCAATCATCATCGTGGTCATGATGACCGCATCACAAGCCCCATAAATTTTCTAGGACATTGAGATTTATGATGCCCATAACCCTTTCAACTGTAACATTGATCCCCTTTAGGCTTGAATATCAATCACTCTGGGCCTCTAGATCATGATAGGGAGATCTGACTTGATGTCCTCGGTGGAGAAGAGGTCCTGGTCTGATGCTAAAGTCTGCTAGACTATCTGCTCAAAGAACCATTAAAGTTTGTATAGGTCTTCTTATGTATCTTGAGATTATTTTCAATATGATAGGCCACCTGAATAGCCTTATCAAGTAAAGAATAATACTAGAAACAAAGACCTAGCAAGATCTATGGATATAAACCCTGCTTATACATGGATACTAAGATTTCATCCGTCCATCTAAAGCCTACTCAGGCTGCAAAATGCTAGAACTATTTGGCATACTCTCTAACACTTAAACTACCCTGCCTAAACTACATCATTTGGACATGGGTTCTCTGTTTATAGTCCCTTAGAGAAAATCTCTTCTTCATGGCAACTTTCATTTCACTCCAAGTTGTAATCTCGTCATTACCAAATTTGGAATGACTCTTCTTGTATGTGCTCCACCATATCCTAGTTGTCCCATTTAATTTAGACTTAGCAAACTGCAACTTGTGCACTTCGGATATCTCATACCATTTAAAGGACTTTATTCGATACTTCTAATCAAGGAAGGCATCCACACCCTGCTTGCCATCAAACTCTGATATATTTACCCTTATGTGTTTATCAATCTCATGATGTGTAGAAATAGGTGGAGTCATCTCTCGATGTACATGTTCCTGCTTAAGAGGTGTCATCTCATGCTACACAATAAATGAGGTATTCTGAAAGGAAATCTCAACTTGTTGACTTGAACCTGGTATAGAATTAAATGAACCCGCTACTTGCTTTGGCTCTTTTCCCATTGATTTGATGGCTTCCATGAGTTGCTCAAATTTTTGCATCCATTTGAGTTTCAAGATTTGTCACTCTAGTAGTCAACGATGCCACTTCATGCTTGGTGGCTTGAATTTTATTTGCTTGTCCATCCACAATACTAGATAATGTATTTATAATATGGACCATGATGATTCTTGGGACTTCAACCTAGACTTTGGGGCTTGTTCAAAGAGTTTTGGGTTATGTAAACCTTTTCAGGGAGACCCCAAAAGGATTTAGGGTAGCCCCAAAATAATGAAAAGAACCCCAAAAAGATTTTAGGGTCTTAAGAAAAGATAATCAAATGATGTTCTTACTCACACTGAGGCCCTTTCGAGAAAACGCCCAAATTTTAGGGTCTTGGAAAATCCCTAAAATTGATGGAAAAGGTTTTTGGGAATGTTCTACAGTTTTAGGGATAGCTCTAATGGAAAAGGGTTTTGGGACTGTTCCACAGTTTTAGGGTAAGCCCTAAAATGTTTTAGAAACCTAGAAATAGATCCTAAATAATGAATATCTAAATACTGTGGATTTTGGAAATGAAGGAGTTAGATTTTTGTCAAGAAAGGATCGTAACTAATAGGAATCCTTTTGGAAAGGACCCTACAACAATTTAGGATAAGCTACAAAATGTCATATAGAAAGAAAATCACAATTGGTGCTTAATTTAAAGATTCAAGAATCAAGAAATTAGGGATTTTAGGCTTAGGTATTTGGTTAGGGAAAGGGGAATAAAGGTATTAGGTAGGATTTAGAGTTCAAGAATTGGAAAAAAATTCAAGAAAATATGAAAATTGGGTTTAGAAATTGGGGAAGACTAGATGGATGGGTTTATGGGGTTAGGATGAAGATAGTTGTGTAATGAATTAATATTTCAATGGCTAAATTAAACGTAATTGGACAAGTGAAGTTGCTGGAAATTTTTCTATAACAAAGAAAATTAAAGAAAGAATAGAGAGAAACAAGAAATAAAGATGAGATAAGAAGAGGAGAGAAATAAGGAATGAAGAACCAAGTAAAATAGAGAAGAAGAATGAAAATAGAAGAAGAAAGAGGGGTTTTTTCAGCAAAAAATAAAAAGAAAGGAGAAGGAAGAGAGAATTTAATGTGAACAAGAAGAGAAGAGAAGAGAGATAAGACAGAGAAAAGAGATTAGAGAGAGAGGCGACTCACCTTCATGTGAGAGGTTTAGGGGAGAGATACCAAGCTCCGCGAGCTTCAAAGCAATTCTTCTTTATTCCAATTATCAACTGATCGTACAAGAGGCATAAAGAGACTTTTATAAGCCTTAAACAAAATATGGATAGAAATACCCCTCCCCCATGTTATACACAACACTTCTAAAACCCTATAAAAACTTAATAAAACTCCTAAAACTCTTCTAAACTATTTCTAACTCCCTACCCTTGTCTCCTATGGCCTTATTACATCAAAATCACTCATAAACCCCCCAAAACAAAAAAGAAAACTATAAAAATAAGGATTAAAATTGTGGACAGCATGCAGATCACTTGGTTTTTTTTAGGAACCTTGGTCTTGGCTTCCACATGGGTTGATACTTCTTTAGCCAAAGGAGGGCTGCCACATCACATACATTATGCATTACTAAAGATTATATGTAGAACTTTATATGGTATGACCCATTCTTGAGATGATCAAAGGTTTGTCCTAATTTTTCATCTTTATGTTTTTGGTATCAGCTAGTGGGATCATTGAACCCTCTGCTGTCATGAGAATGAGGTGACCACTGATACAGCAAGGTCACTGTGTTTTGAAGTATCTGATATGGACCATACACTGAAAATGGAAGTACCTAACATGATACGACACCCATTGTGAAGTATCCAAGTAATATAGCTCTATTGCTTGAGCGTGAGCAGACCTTTATCTTCATTCTTAAAGGGATGATCAACTTCATTCTTTTCTGATCTACATGTATATTTGAGCATTCAATCTAATCCTTAGTTTTTTTTAATTTTTAATTTATTGTATTGAGATCAGGATCACATTAATCTCTTCCTCTCATTAAGTTGGTGAGTGTCTCCTTTACAAGACGTAAATCTTGTTTCCACATTCTTAGATCAAACAGATGCTTAGTTTGACTTCTTAGTTCAACTGGATGCCATGGTGTTTGTTTCCATATTTATTTAAATCCTGTTTATAAAAGGTACTTCCCATATTCTTATCTTCCTATTAACTACAAATGCTTAGGATTTTTGGCTTTTACAAGTGGTGAATAGATGGAAATTGGTGATCAAATGACATTTATTTTGCCCTGCTTGTCATTTTTGTGAATTTTTTTCTTTTTTTACAATTTGTCAGTCTTTGCTGATCTCTCTTTTGCTGCTCATCAACTTAAACAAATGTTTCGAAATGCTTTGTTAAGAAAATGGTTATTTTTTTGTATCTGCTAGTGGTTTTGCAAACTCATCTTATTCTCTCTGTTTTTCAGGTTGCCATCTGATGTTTTTTGCAAGAGGAAAGCACCTGAGAGAGCATCTTGTTCCAATGATTCGGGGACTGAAATGGATCCATCCTGATACTTCTGTTGAGGTGTCTTGTCTACCTACAATTGAAAGCCTCCACTCATTTCTTTGAGCCATCACTTTCCCATTGTAACAAGTTGAAAAACTGGAATTGAACCGGTGATCACATCAATTTTCACAGTTCTTTTAATAAGTTTAATCCAAACAAACACATGTTAGCTAGATGGCATCTATAAATTCAAATGGAGCTATAGGTTTTTTTTTCTTCTTTTTCTTTCTTTTTTTCTCTGTTTTGTTATTGCTGGGGGGAAGATGGGATGTTGTAGAGTTGTGGGCATGATAAAATGTTACTGGTCGGTAGTTTGATCTATTTTGATACTATTGGCTGAATCCATTTGCATATTTGGGGCTCTCATCTTTGTGTTGCAATGATATGTAGACTGGGATTTTGGTAATTCTTTGTTATTCAAACAGTTCAGTATTTTATGGAATCAATTAGACACTTCTGTATCCTTTTATATTTCATATTATTTCCATACAAAACTTGCCACTCGCCTAGTTTAGTTATAAAAAGGCTCAGTGTATCAATAAATGGGTAGTAGAACTGTTTGTTGACAGTGTTCTTACATGAGTTGTTTGTTGTTGATATTAAAAAGTATGGCATATTTGGTTGAGATATGTACTTTTCTTTAGAAGGCAAATCCTAAGTGGTATGGTGATTCTCATAGTGCTGTCTTTTTCTGTGGATTCATTAATTGTCTGAAAATTAATTAATTGTCTGGGTATTCTTTTTCTGGAGCTATATCTTTTCAATTATTAGTATGCAAAAACTAACATATCAACTAGTATCGGATCTCTCTCTGGTGTAAAATTTCTTCTTGGTGGAGATCTCTGGCCTGATGCTTTAATCCTTTAAATTGACCTCGTTAGAAAATTTAAGGTCACCAAATTCGAAAAACAAAGATTTGGCATATCTCCATGTCTACATCCTTTGTGAATATTGCAGTACTTTTATATCAGATGTTTAGCTTGAATTGCTGAACTTGCAGCTCTCTCTCCAACTTCAGACCTTGACTGATTCACATTCTTTTGGAGGACTGTCGAGGGTGTGATCTAGGGTCTCAACCACAAAATTTCCAAGTGGTGCACTTCTTGCTATTCTCAGGCTGTTTGTTACCCTTAACTTGTAGCATGTATAAATTTCAGACCAAAACGGAAAGGATGTTTGAAATGATTATGGATCAGTGAGCAAATTGAGAATCAAGATTCTAACACTTAGTCAAATAAGCAAAAGATAAACAACACCACTACAATTAGTTCTACGCAATAGAATGTGTTATCAAAGGATTTTGAGTTTAATGTTTTGTACAATCGATATTTTTTGGAGAAAAATTTAATAATTCTGTATAATGAAAATTATGGATTTGTTTCTATTGCTTGAAGGCTATTGAGCAAATCTTTTCTGCCCAGAAAAATCTTCTGAGAAAAAGCCGATTCACTTCCTCTCTAGCACTCTCCAACATATCCACTCTTCCTTGCAATTCTTGTGCCACAATGTTGTTTGGTCCTCCACCAATAGCCACAAGCTGAGCAACTCCCTGTTTCACCATGCATTCAATCTTCAACAAACCTTGTCTCAATCATCTCTTCACACTAGCTTGCAAACTAATCAGTGAAAAATTAACAAATCCACCAACCCCCTTCTCATCTCTAAGCATGACTGAACGTCTCCACATAGATTAGACACAAAAAATCCTACACCCAAATCTTACGCTCTTCATTACTGTAAAAGCTTGATTCCCTTCTTTGCTCAACACCTGAGCAATCCCTGGTCTTTCTTTTCTCCTCCACAATTCTAGTTGAATGCCAAGTGTTGGGCTTCAGACGTTCCTTGCAAGATAGCAAACTAAGGCATGAGGCAGTTATAAGTAAGCTTGGCCCAGATGCGAAAGAGAAGCTCTAATAGAGTTGTGCAGGATGATAAGCTCTGACACCAAATATGATGCAGGGTGATAAAGCTCTGATACCAAAGTTAGGTGTAGGATAGCTTAGGGCTATTGTATCCTGCTATTATGGGTCCAATAATATGTTGCGGAAGTGAAGACAAAACTTTAGATAATGAAAAACAGAATATAGACTTAACCAAATAACCTCAAATTCTTAGGAGAGTTAAAGAAAAGAGTTATGAATTAGAATACAGAATTTCAGAGGGATTGGAGAAGAGGAAGGAGGAGAAATAGGGGAGGGAATAATGTTGGGTCAGATTCTGGAAAAGTAGGTGTAAAATTATCAAAATACCCCTACATATGTGTCAGAAAATTCCAAAACTTTATAGGTAGTTAAATAAACCTATAAAGGATATCCATGTAAAATTTCATGTTATTCTGATGATTAAAAGAATATGAAACATATAAAAGAACAGTTTGTAATATACTTTTAGCAGGATAATCTAAAACAAAATATGGTTTCTTCATCATAAACTTTAACAGAATAGAGGGGGATTTAAAGGAAGTTTAAGGGATTGGATGAGCATTAGGTAGATGAGAAAACCCTTAAAAAACACAGATCAAGAATTCCTATTTTAGAAGGTGTGATTTTGAGGGAATGATCAACCAGAATTTTAGAGAATGAAGCTTGAAGAATTAGGATTCCTTAATTTGAAAACCAGCAGAATCAAAAGATACTTAAAGGCCCAGTCTGGTTGCCATGAATTGCATAGAAAAGAAAAAAAAGGAATAGAAAAAAAAATCCCACAAGAAAATAATCATGAGGAATACATGACAAAACCAGCTTTTCATGGCAACCAGATAGCTTAAAAGTGATTTCTTGAGAAAATTTGGTCGTGAGAAAACCTTTTCTATGCAACCAGACTGGGCCAAAAGGAATTAAGGGAATTAGCTGACTAGCAGATAGGTGATAAAAACCCTACAAAACAGATCAAGTATACTTACTTTATAAGGGGCAATAAGATCAGAAAACAACCTGAGAATTTCAGGCATGAGTATGTGATTAGAATCTATACGGACCTATTTTCCAGCAGCTCAGTCTTGAAGTCTTCAATCTCCTTGGAAAGGATCTTGAAAGTAGCAGCAAGTGAAGATGAAAGGAAAGGAATCAAGGGATGAAAAAGAAGAAGAAGAGAAGCAAGAGATAGAAGGGAAGAAAGGAAGAAAATAGAACGGGGAAGAGGAGAGAATAGACCCAATAGCTACAATTGATTGGTAGGGAAAGAAGACTAGGGCTACTACCCTAAGGTATTCGTGAGAAAGGGGGAAATCCATATTCAATTCATTAATCTCTTCTACTTCTGTACAAAACGTGTAAGCCTCTTAAATAAGCTTCCAAATCAAAATTATAGAAAGCACCAAAACTAAAAAGACCTAATGACCTAAAACTTGTTAAAACTAAAACTACTAAAACCCATTCCTAAGAGGGGCTGTCAACTAGTCCTATTGTAGGCCCCACATGTTGACTTTGTGACCCACTAAAATACAAGAAAAGTTTAGTTATTAACTAGTTATAAAATACCTAAACTACCCTTGACTTGTTAACCTTATTACATGAGTACCCCAGGCCTTAGACACTTGACAAAAACCCACATTTTGCACAAGTCTTGAACCTTGCTCTTGTGTGAAGGATTATACAAGAGCCTCTTTAGGTTGTTCACAACAAATTGAGGGGTTTCAGCAAAATTAAGCTATCTTTTATATATTCTTTGGCGGAAGTGAGCTCCATCTACTCATTGGGTGGTCAATACTCACTATGAGCTCCACCAATGCTTTGTTAATACAAGGTAGGAGCTATAGATATTGTTGACTCCACAACAAAGTCCATATATCTAATATGGGTTGAGAATTCAGAGAATTAAATTAGCCCTTTTGATATCTCAAATTTAAAAGTGAGAGCATATCGGTTTGGTGGGCTCATTTACACTAATCAAATGGTCCCACGATCATTCCAGATTCCTGGTGGAGTGAGTCCTGCACACATGAAGCAAAGAAAAGTCAAGAAACTAGGCGCAATAGGGTGTTAGTTTCTAGCTCTCCAACAGTCAAGTCAGATGCGGTGGGAGGAAGTAGAAATAGAGCTCTCCCTTTTTAGGGTTTTTTGTTGTTTCATAGCTAAAAAGATGAACTAGTACCTGTATTTATAGGCTTGCGTGGTAGCATATCAGAGGAGATCTCGCACGCTGCTTTCTCCCACGTTCTTGGCTACATCTTTCTCTGCTTTTTCTGTTACTTTCTCAAAATGTCAGACCTGCTACAGAAAATATTCCCTTCTCATAATGATTCTGTGCTTATCTTTAAGCGGAGTAGTCGAGGTTGCCGTGTTTCTATGTGTCGGAGAGTCTTGGGAGCCGGGTGCTTCGAGGTCTCGACTAGTCTTTTAGTAATGGGTGATAGTTGGGGCTACTCGCGGGATACTCAAAGTCGGTATTAATAGATGTTTCTAGCTTTCCGCTAATGGCTTCGGCATTTGGTGAGTCGGGGGCTAGGGGCTCTCAAGGGAATCCCGAGTCCTGGGCTAGTCTTCTTGGAAACTCTTTGGATCGGTTCTTCTAGGGTTGACACTGTGCTAGTTTATAGGAGTCGGCTAGTAGGAGCCTCGGTATAATCTTCCCCATCATAAAGCATGAACAGAAGCCAAAAATGCTTTTGGATGATGATGGTGATTCTCTAGCCTGAAAGATAGCTTGAGAGAACAAGCTCTAATCTCTCTACTAGAACCATGACAAACGCAACCCATAAGGATTACAAAAAGATGGGTTTTGGATCAGTTTGCAGGATATAGCCTAGACGGTTTTCTTTGGGAAGCACACTAGGTGAGAACGTTGCTTTTACAACACAAATAAGAAAACAAATCCTTTGTAACAAGCTTAAAATCCATTAACTGGAAACTGCCATCAAAGAACGACATGTGGGTAAGCGTGAGCCCACTTTTAAGTTTACAACATGGCATGTGTACTAAAACTCCTACCCAAATTTGAAATTTCATTTTTTCTTTTGGTAGACATGTCCTGTTTTGATGGCAGTTTCCAGGTAATGTATTTTAGGCTTGTTGCAGAAGATTTATTGTTTGTTTGCATCCCGCTTATTAGACCTTGTTATAAGTCACGTGCACATCATATAAAATTTATAATTTGGCCAATGAAGGCCTCTCTAAATTAAACTAAGCTTGCATTATCTCCTACTTCTTCAAACTCTTGGTGCAGAATCTTCACCTAATCTGTGGTACAAGCTTCCTTCTCTTTTGCAGCCTCTCATCTGATTCCCAGCATATTTCTCATAATAAGTCTTTGTCACTCAGAGATATAGAGGTGGGTAGTGAGACTTAAAAGAAGAGAATTACAAATAAGGCCACCTCTCATAGTAAATCACAAATTTAATTCTTCAACAAAACAACATCCCATGAAGGTTAAATCACTAATTAGTTTTTTGTTCATGTATTCTTAATTAACTAGGAATCCCCATATTAATTGAACTACTCATAATAATTTTAAAGGTCTATTTTATAAAATAATATTTTACATAATAGATATTAAATTGAAAAAATTTGATAAAACTATTTTACCAAATTACTATTGGTTAGATTTTTTTGTTTCAAAGTGATGTGAGATACCCTTATGGATAGAATATCTCATTATCAAATTGGTAATCTTTTGGTTGAGAATTTATACTATCCACTTGCCACATATGCAACCCAACGTATAAAATCCCCAATTAGGCATCATTGTACACACACACACACATGTATGTATATATATATATATATATTGGTACCAGTTTGGTGACATTAAGTTATACAAATAACATATGAGACAATGTAGATCTTTAAAATAGAGGGGTGGTGATTTGTGTCCTATAAAACGAATTATATTTTATACTAATAATGTTCACTCCATAAAGTGTTTTATAGTTGACATCGCTCATTGTATATGATTAAACACTACCATGCATGCTTAGAGTAAACTACTTTACAGCTCAAGATATCATCATCCAATTATATAGTAGAATGTGTAGATTCACCTTGACAATAATATTGAAGACCCCATACCCATTGCTTGGGCCAGTGTGTTCTCAAGGTCCTATTGCTCATGCTAACTAAGATAGAGCCTTACTTGAAGGCCTCTATGATAATTATCTGCATAGGAATCCCTTTGAAAGTTTACAGAAAATGTAGTTCAGCTTTGGGTACCACTTGGTAGCCTCAATTTTTTCTTTTGGATAAATCTTGATAGCCCCAATTTTGAAGTCCACTAGAGACTTGGGTTGATGATATTTAGAAATTGGTTCCAAACGGACCAAGTTCGGCTACGCTAGGCCACTGTATAACTTAAATAAAACCTTTACAAAAGTCCGACTGGTCAAACAACTGGTTTGAAATATATTTTTCTAACAAAAAGGCCTTATTGAGTTCAACACCCTTGGTAATGGTAATGGTAATGGTAATGGCAATGGACGAAGACCCTTATCCTTCCACATGTATGGACAAAAATCCTGATGCAGTCCAATCATTGGGGATGAATTTCACAAACAGATCAAGAATAGCCATCCACGAACCTATTGGTTTTCGCAATTGAAAATACCAAGAATAGAACTTGTCAATTTTCCCTAAAGCCTTGTTTGTTACAAGGTAAACCATGAGACAAAGAGGGAAACTGTACTTTAATCCCACTTTCATGTTGTCTGGTACATGGGGATACAAATAGGAAAACTTGGTAAAACTACTTAGAGTGTTGAACATTTCCCATGTTTTCCCATTTCTTCATAGATTTGCTCATTTACCTATTCCTACTAAAACGGATGGGAACAAGATGGGAGGGGAAGGGAATGAATAATGAACAGTAACTTTTCATTTCTCTCATCTTCTAATGTGATTTTATTTTTCCTTCCTTTTCCTATGGTTTACCTTGTATAGTAACAAACAAAGCCTAAAGGAAAATACTAAGAATTAATAAGGAAAAAATCTCAACAAATAAACTTTTACTCAATAACTTAATTATAATAACGAATTTATAGAACAAAGGATCTAAAAGTCAAAATAAAGACTTTCTAAACAACTTTGATTCCCTACTACATTATGAATCGCAAAAAAAAAAAAAGAAAAAAATTACTAATAACAAAAAATTCTGAAATCTTCCAAAAATAGATCCAATATACTTAAAAGAAACAGTTAAGATATTAATAAAAAGAGTTGCATCGAATATGCCCCTAAATATACAATAATTGGATGTTTTTCGAAATAACAAGAAATTCAAAAAAAAAATTGACCATATGAAGACCTAAACAATGAATTTTGGTGGTCTTCCTTACCACAAACAAAATTTCAATTTGAAAAGTCGTAGAGCTCGTTAAACCAGTTGTTTTGATCACTTGTGGATCGAGATCAGACATTAAGAGAAAAAGTGATGACCGTTCAAAAATTATGGACTAATTTTGACTTCTTATAATCAATATATTCCATTAACTGATTTGCAACTTGCTGCACTGCATCAGATCCACTTCAAAATGGGGGCATGTTGCTTGTTTATAGTCCAAATGGAGAAAAGAGCTACAATCGATTCTCTAATAATTTCTACTCTTGGTGGGCATATCTATATTAAATTTAAGAGGCTATTAATATTGATAATACTTCTAGTACTTAATTTACTCGTTATTAAAGCTAATAATGTATATTTTAAAGGTTAGTTTATTGATGGTTTGGAAAAATCTAATAAAGAAGCATAAGAAGCTTCAACAAGTTTGGGATGAAAATGAATGTTATAGACCATCTTAGTTGATCCAAAGGAACATTATCCATTTCTTCTTATATAAAGCATTTAAAACAAAAAGATAAATGTAATCACTTTTGTAGTCCGACTTTTATCTCCTTAACAAATATAATGTTCTTGTTTTCCTCTTTCTGTAAATTTCTTTCAAGCTCCCTATGGTTATAGATTAAAAAACTACATTATTTTTAAAAATATATGCTATTTATAGTTTAAAAAAAATGCTTGCCTACGTTATGCTCTGATAGTTTATATCCCATTGAATTTTTAATAGTTAATATAATTTAAAAAAAAATTAAAGGTTGAATATTGTCCCCTGTGAAACGAAGTAGGTTCCTATATACTACATTTCATAAACTATGAGAGGTTACTAAGTTGGCTGATTATATGTTCCTTATTCGTTTTTTTAGAGATATTTTAAGGAGTTTGTTCCTCCTCGTGGCCCATAGTTGCCGCCCCACTATTTGGGACTAAGTCAACCTAAAAATAATTTTAAAGCAAATCCTAGGATAGCTTTAGAGTAACCTTGGCTCCAAAAGCAATGGAGGGAAAGCACGAACCACGTGGAGGGTGGTGTCCATAGCATTTTCAATTTTTTTTTTTTTTTTTTTTTTCTCAATTCTTTTGTCAATTCTTATGAATTTCCATAGATCTACTTGGGGCATGTTTGGTTGTAGTGATTACTATATCACTTTATTTTATATAACAAAAAACCAAGCTTTTCAAAAACTACAATTTGCCTCCAAAACACACAAAAGTGTGCCATCCAAATGGTACCTGAACAGTATAATGAGAAAGCCCATAAATCCTTCCACCCAAACAAAATGATAGTTGCGTTAGACAAAATCAATCCACTTTGGATAAACAAGTGTGTTTGGTAACATTCCAAAAAATACATTCTCTTCTTTTTCTCATTCTTTGCAAGAGAAAAAAAAAATTAGAGAAAAAGAGAAGAATGCATTCTTTGAAAAGTTACCAAACACACACCAATTCAACCAACAATGCCTTCTTAAATTTCTTCAAGCCAAGGGAGCTATAGTGTGACAAAAACTGTATTTTGTTATGTATACAAGTTGATTAAAGGATGCCTTTGATTTGATCACCGTTTGATGCTGCACTTAAAACGCATGACCCACACTGTGGTGGGAGAGTCAAAGAACATCATACAATGTGGAATTGTTGCCAAAGAGATTCGACCTCTACAGTTTGATGGATATAATGTAGCGATGGTGTATCAGGGGCGGAGCCACGTTGAGGCGTGAGTACCCTTGTAATAATAATGGGTCTAACAAAATATTATGCTTGATTGGAATAAGTTGCCCCACCCCCATTGAATGTGTGAGTACTCCATGATTGGAATCAGTTGCCCCCCTTGAATGTGTGAGTGCCCCATGATTGGAATTAGTTGACTCTCTTCAATGTGTGAATACCCCATGATTGGAATAAGTTGCCTCCCCCCCCCTTATTAGGAAATGAGTTCATGTCATCTCTAATCTAACTGAACTAGTACCACTC